>JAEQBH010008759.1:0-247639 GCA_016808115.1 Tetrastigma voinierianum
GGCACCATTTCTAGGCTAACGAAGGCCCGGAGTCCGCCAGGTGTGCAGGCATGACTGGCCGTGGCATCTTGCTGGGCATGTCGTAACTGTAAGCGGGTCCGCGGAGTGTCTAAGGCATGCCTTGGGTGAGCACCTTACCCTAGGCATGTCATTGCCTTGGCAGAGCACCATGTCTGGTCCTCACTGGGGCTGAGTCACTTGGAGTGTATGGGCATGCACTGGGAGCACACTGGGAGGCATGTCGAGGCGTAGGCGGGGCGTAAGTGTCAGGCATGCACTAGGCGGACGCCTTGTCCCGGGGCATGCACTAGGCGGGCTCACCATGTCTGGGCATGTAGTAGAGACGGCGAGAGCATGTCGTAGCTTGTTGGCGGGCTGCAGATCTCCCAGGCATCTTATTGGCCAGAGTCGCCGTGATGCAGGCGTGCGCGGTAGAGGAATCTTGCCCTGGGCGTGTGTGACGCTAGGAAGGCACCTTGCTGCCCAGGCATCGGGGGCGAGACAGGTGTCTGAGGCATTGCGCTGGGTCGGTCGTGGTGCGGGCGTGCGCGGAGTGGTCGCGGGTGTGCAGGCGTGCCTTGGCGGGGCTATGTGCAGGCATGCCACCCCAGGTGGGGCACTGCGCTGGGCGTGATAAATGGCACTGGGTGATTGGTGCTTAAAGGGTGCTATTTTGAGGAGCTATTCGAATGGGTTTGGGTGCTTTGCGCCTTGTCATATCAATCGCCCGATTGATGTGCGGGTCCACTTGGATTTCACTAATTCCATTCCAGTTTGTTTGGTAATTTCACGGGGTTTTTCGATTGCCTCAGTAATTGGTTCAATTTTGATGTCAAGATTTGTCTTCGAGAATGCGAGGATTCACCGTGTTTTCAACCATCCAGATCAAGAAATGTGAAGTGGATGTGAAGAAAAAGGTTGCGAGGAGGATGCGAGTTGCAAAACAGAGGCAAGCGAGGGATTTTAAGCTATGATTGCGAAAATTTCGGAGAGGATTGCGAAAAGGAGCCGCAATCATGGCGAAGAACTACCGCCAATCTGGCAGTACCATATGTTAAGTTCGTATCTGGCGAGGAATTCATGTTCTGCTTGAAAATACCCGATTTACGTATCTCTGAATTTCGCTAGGCTGGTGAAATTTATTTGGGTAGCGAAATTCAGCTGATTCCTACGCGAGGCCTATAATTGGCTATCTCTGAGTAATTTAAGCTAGGCTAGCTATTTCATAACATATAAAACACCTTATGCTAGCGAGATTTCTTACGCATGGCCAATCTCACGACCTACGTGTTTTGGAATTCTTGATGCCAAACGACCACGTTTGATATATTACCATTTTGTCCCTGATGTAATTTCATATTTTAGGCATTTTTGTATTTTCACACTTTGGGTTTGACTATATAAGCCCTATTGACTTTTGTAACCTAGCAACTTTTCATTATAAGCAGGTTGCGCGACTTTCATTTGGGGTTTATTGTGCTCTCTTCACCTCTCCCTCTTTCTCTCATTTTCTCGGCGCGAACACCTCCTTGAGGATGACAACTCAGGGATGCTTGGCTCGCCTCATAACACTGAAGAGAGGAGGGTTGCTAGCTGGTTTGGGTGCATTGCGGGTTGTCCTCATGCTGAATGTTACGGGTACATCATTTATGGTTCCCTGACTTTCTAAGCGGGGTTTATGCCATTTAATGTCTTTCTTTTGGTCAATACTTGTCATGCTAGGGTTCGATTGCATTCTTAATGGTAGATACCAGCATTCTTTAAATGGCATTTACGAACCATTGAATGAGGTTAAATCTTGGGGTTTCCTTTAAATGGGACTTTGAATGCTTAGTGACTGGGTTTGACTCGAAATAGGGTGGTTACAGGGTTGGGTTTATAGCGAGCAAAGATCGGGTTTTGGCTTTGACTATATGTCATTTGCCTAATCTTGAAGTTACCATTTCACACTTTCATTGGCCCCATTTCGGTTAACCGGTGAACAATGACCCACCTCCACAGTTTGCCAATCAAATCAACCAACCTCGCCTTTTTCAAACACTTATGTAAATCATTAGGTAAGGATGAAAGCCCATTCCCATGTTCGACCCTAGGCAGCTATCTTATGACAACGACTACGGTAGTAGAGAACAGGAATATAATTTTGTTGATTGCGTCACCTGCGTGACACAGTCACTAGGTAGAGGGCAGTGGTGAGCATCCTGCTTGGTAGAGGCAGGTGTCTAGGCAAGCACTAGGCCGAGGCACCTTTCTTAGGCATGTCATGGCACTAGCCCTAGGTATCGTGTCTATGCATGCACTAGGCAGAGTTACCATGTCCAGGCATGTACTAGACGAGAACCTTGCCCGGGCTTGTCATGACCTAGTAGAGGCACCATGTCTGGGCATGCACTTCAGTGGAGGAATCATGGTGTCTGAAGCGAGCAGGGCAGAGCGCCTTTGATATTGTGTCATGACCAGCGAAATGAAGTCGCGTGTCTGAGGATGCACTAGTAGAGTCATGGATTTCAAAGCATGCACTATCTTGAGAACACTAAGTATGTCCTTAACAGGCGGGGCATCGTGTGACGAGACAGGCCCAGGGAATCCTTGTGTCTAGGCATGCACTAGGCGGGAGCACCTTGCCTAATCATGTAATGGCCTTAGCGACAGGTGTCTGAGCATGTGACCGAGTAAACCATTTGGGAAGTAAAACAGGCACAGGCGCCTTGCCCTAGGCGTGTCGTAACTGGCAGGCCGGGGGCGCCCTTCCGTGTGCGGCGCTGGTGGGGGCCAGCGTGATACAGGGATGCGCTGGGCGCGACGCCTGGGCGTGTCATGGCACTGGGCTGAAAGACGCCGGTGCGTCGGGGCGGACGATGAGCCCGCCAGGTGATCTGGGCGTGCACTGGCGGAGCGGCTGCCTGGGCGTGTGTGGCGGGGTTCCGGAGCACCATGTGTTTGGGCGTGCATGAGTGGGTCGTGGTGTTTGAGCGTGCGCAAGGCCAGGGCACCTTGCTGTGGGCATGTCAGGCGCTAGGTCGGGAGCCTCAAGATTGTGCAGGCATGCACTCGTTCCAGAAACCACCGTGTCCCGGGCATGCAGGTCGACACCTTTCTGGGCATGTCATGGCGGTAGAGCATGGGTGTCTGAGCATCATTAGCAGAGTCTCATGCAGCGTGCGCTGATGAAGACCTTGCCTAGGCTTGTCATGGCCTTGGCCAGAGAACTCAGCACAGGCATCGGACTAGGACGAGCACTTGGATTTCTAGGCATGCACTGAGCCCCGAGGCACTGTACTAGGCATGTCATGACACTAAGCAGAGTCTTGTGTCTGGGCATGCCTTATGCGAGCTCAGGTGTCGGGCATGTGCTAGGTCGAGGCACCTTGCTGTGCTGTGACATAAACTAACGAGTTTCTGGGCACTGGCCGAAGTCGGCGGGTGTCTGGGCGTCTGATAGTGGGGGCACCTTGCTGAGCATCGTCATGGACTGAAGCCGGGAATCCTTGCCGATGTCTGGGCATGCACTAAGGGCGGGAATCATAGTCTAGGCATGGTAGTAGAGCACCCGCTGGGCATGTCATTACTAGTGGAGATCATGGGTGTTCCCAGGCAGCCATAGTCATGATGTGTTACTGTGAGTGGGAGCACATTATGACGTCTGTAGGCGCAGAGCTCCTTTCTAGAAATGACATGGGACTCGTAGAGGGAACAGTGTCCCTATCATGCACCAGGCCCGATCGCCGCGTGTCTAGGTATGCGCTAGTAAGGGCACCTTTCTAGGCGTGTTGACATGGCGGGGGACACTTCGGAGGTATCGCTACAGGCCCAGGGCATGTCTAAAGGATGTGCTAGGCGGGGAACCTTATGGGCATGTTAGCGCTTGATGGTGAGGCCTGTGTCTGGGCATGAAAGGCAAGGTCACCAATTTCTATGGGCATGCACTAGGACGGGGCGGGTTACTGGTATGTGTGCCTTCTGGGTGGAGGGCACCCTTGCTGGTCGGCGCAGGCGGGGCAACGTGTGTCCCAGAGGATACACCTGAAGTGAGGCACTTTCCTTAGGCATGTCGTGACAGAGGCGGGGCACGGTGTCTGATGAGTACCCAGGTCGGTACCTTGCCTAAGTGACATGGCTTGAGGCGGGAGGCAGGTGTCCTGAGCTTGCTCTAGGTCGGTCAGGTGTCTGGGCATGAACTAAGTAGAACCCAGTTGCTGGGCATGTCAATGGCACTAGATCGAACCAGCCCGATGATCTGGGGCATGCATAGAAGCGAGGCACCTGCTAGGCATGTCATGGCCATGTAGGCGCGGGGGTATGGATTTGTGAGCATCTTGTGCCCAGGCGAGTCACCATGTCGGGCATGTGTTAGGCAGGGGCACCTTGCTGAGACATGTCATGACCACGAAGCGGGGCATCGTGTGCACAGGCATGCACTAGAAGCCCAGAGTCAGTGGTGTCTATCTGGCTCTTGAAGTAGAGGAGCACCTTTCGATGTATGTCATAACCTGCTTCAGGTGGGAGCACCCTTTCTGGAGTATCGCAATGGCCAGGAGCGCGATACGGGATACCAGCAGAAAGTAGAGGCACCTTGCTGAGCATGTCATGGCACTAGGGCGAGGCAGTGGAAGGACAGGTTGAGGTCCTTGTATCTGGTATGCACTGGCGGGAGCACCTTACTGGGCAATGTGTGTGTAGGCGGGAGCGCAGTGTCTGGGCATGCGATAAGTAGAGATCATTGTTTCAGGGTGTGCACTAGTGGGGAACACCCCTTGGCTATGCATGTCGTGGCACTAAGCGGTACCAAGTCTGAGCATGCAGCAGGCGGGAGTCACCATGTCGGGCGTGCACTGAGGCGTGGCACCTTGCTGGCGTGTGTACTTGGGCAGGAGCACGTGTCTCTTGTGAGGCATGCATGGCGGGGACCCACGCCGTAATGCAGGCTTTGCACTAGTGGGGACAGCTTTGGCTGGCCCGATAAATGGCATGGCGGGGGGCACCAGCAACTAAGGCATGGCATGAGTAGAGCACCTTGTCTACCAGGCGTGCACTGGGCCGAAGACAATTTGAGGAATGTCATGGCTGGCAGAGTGGGGAGAATGCCAGTTTCTGGGCATGCACTTTTGTGGGATCATGGCCAATGGGCTTGTGCTAGACCAGGGTGCCTTGCACAGGAAATGACATGAAAGCCTGTAGTGGGGGCTGTGGATCTTTGAGCATGCTGGCAAGTGGGTGGCTTCTGGGCATGTACTAAAGTAGGAGCACCTTGCCTAGGCATTGCATGACACTGAGCACAGGCACCTTTTCCTAAGCTTTCATGGACGGCAGGGCATTGTGTCTGAGCTTGCACTAGGGGTCAGCATTATTCGAGGCATGTGAATGCAGAGGGCACATTGCCTAGGCATGTCATGGCACAGAGGCGAGAGACACACTTGCCCAGGTATCGCAGTGGGGCACCTGCCTGGAAGCATTGCATAGCAGGCGAGACCTGCCTTGGCATGTCATGAACTTTAGGCGAGGAGCACCATGTCTGAGCTTGCACTGAAGTGGAGTCATAGTGTCTGGGCATGCACTTGATTAGTGCCCTTGATGGGGTGTCATCAACAAAAATTTGTTTCCTATGTTCCTCCTAACGGGTGTAGTCAAACTCTTTGTAGTATGGTGGTCTAAAGTCGGTACACGAGGATGGGTTTTCATCTACCAATGATTTGCATTAGTGTTTGAAAATGTTGAGGCTTTTGTTTGGATTTTTTGGATTTGTCCCAAAAGCAGGGAAGTGGTTTGTTCACTGGTTAACAGTAATAGCTTAAATGAAAGTGTGAAATGATAACCTTGAAGGGTTGGGTCACTAGCTGGATAACATGGGGGTATTATAGTGTCCTTGGGTTATTTCCTCGCATTAGGGCAAATGACATTTAGTCAAAGCAAAAACCGGATCTTTGTTTAACTATGAAACCTAACCCTAGAACCACTCCTAGTGAGTCGAACCCGAGTGCTTAACATTCCAAAGTCCCATTCGGTTTTGGCTCCCCAGCATTTAACCTTTTTTAATAACTTCGTAAAAATGACATCCCAAAGGATATCGATTGCATCTTACCATTAAGAATGCGAACTAAGCTTATAACAAGTGTTTGACAAAAGGAAAGACAATCGGCATTAAACCCTAGTTTGGAAAGTTGGGAACCATAAATGCATTACTGTAACATTAACATGAGGACAACATGCGGCCGGCCAACCAAGCTAGCAACCCTCCTCTTCAAGGTACATGAGGAAGCAGCGAAACATCCTGAGTTGTCATCCTCGTGGGTGTGTTTGGCGTGATAAAATGAGGAAAAGAGGAAAGAGAAGCGAAAATAAACCACTAAAATGAAAAACTGCGAAGCGTAGTAAAAATGAAAAGTTACTTAGGGTTACAAAGTTGTAGGGACTTATATAGCCAATCCCAAAGATATTAATAAAAAATACTAAAATATGAAATTACACATAAGGAGCCAATGGTAATTAATCAAAATGTGGGGTCGTTTAGAACCAAAAATACCAAAATCCTGAGGCTGAGCAATTTTAAGCTACATGTAGCAAAATTTAAGCCCCAACATAGCGAAAGAGCCCAAGCTGTGCTAGCGAGCCCCGGCTAACCTGAAGAAATTCACGAGAGATAGCGAGGGTGAGAATTTTCGGTAGCAACGGTAATTTTATTCCAGCTAGCGAAATTTGTATTTAGCGAAATTTTCACGCTGGTGAAAATTTCTCTGGGATTGCGAGGGGTACCATGATCGGTAATTTTAGCAATCATGGAAAATCTACGGAAACTTCTTTGTGTTTACAAAAGTGTTTATGGTTCAAAAGAAGTATATATGTACAGGAGTAAGCTTTACCTTTAGTATGAACAATTTATCTTGTGGCAAGCGTGAAAGAGCAAACCATATTGAAACAGTTTTAAGCGACATCGATTCGAAGTCAACCTAAATTTCGATAAAAATCTATTTCTAAAAGGTAACCGGCTTGAGGCCAATAATATGCAAAACTATTCCCTCCCCAACCTAGCTCTTGCCATGACCTTAAGCGTTGACTAACCTAAATAGGACTAGCTACACTCTTATTTCTTCCTTGATTGCAATGTAGGGTGCAATGCTAAAAACTCGACTTCACCAAAGTCCGTGTAACGGGGGTCCACCGATGACTCCCAACCAATTAAGGTTTAGGGCATCAAGCGAAAGGATCACTTGACCCACGAGCTTCGTAGGCTTCACCCAGGACTCGAATGATTTCGAAATTAAGCACCTACAACACGCTATACTCTACCATCTACCCGTGTAGCGAACACTAGGTGATGACTCCCAACCAATTAAGGTTTAGGGCATCGGGCTTCAAAGGCACGCCATATACCCCGCCCGGACCGTGTTAGGTTTTGAGCGAAAACATCCACGACTTTTATTTCTCTTTTTCTTCTTTTCTTTTCTTTTTGCTTTTTCTTTTTCTTTTCATTTGGAAGACTTGGTGGTCTTCATACGCCGTAACACAAACCTAATATGGGTCGTCAACAAATTTAAGGCCGGCTTTGCAAAGTGGAAAGAGGTAAATAGCTTCTCAACCTATTGGTACAAGCTGGGGTGCAGTGTGTGAATTAGCTAAAGGGGGAATGTTCAAGGTTAAATATGCTGAAACCTTAATTGACCAAAAACTAAATCATGCATGGAAATGCTCTAACATTAAGGTAACATGCAGGGTTTCAATTGTCCAAAAAAAGGCAAGAGTAGATACACAAAATACAATTTAAAAATTAAAGATAAACTAATTTGGCCACTGCAGGACATGTATTACCAGTAAAACTAAATCCAAAAATATGAAAATTACCTCTAAGCGGCATGGGAATGCAAAACCAAAAGGATAGGCTGTACCTCCTCAAACATGGTGGTTGGAAAAGGGTCATTTCCATTTGTTGAATTGTTACTACGATTTAATCAACATAAAAAGTGAGAAATCAGCAAAAATTTTAAACAAAAAAAAATTTAATCAAAACTAAACAATAAAATCAGTGGCTTTTGAGACCAAGAAGGATCCACCCTTGAACGTGTGGACTGTGGGACTCAGGGAGGGTCCGGAAGGAGAATTTCTTCCTTGTGATCTGCTTTGCCTGACATAGGGCTTCACCCTCTGTCCATTGACTTTGATCACCTGACATCATTTGGATTGAGTAAGTCCAGCGAACCATTAGGGTATACTTTTAACTGAACAATGAATGGACCCATCCATGGGCAGAGTTTGCGGGAAATAGATGGAGTTTGGAGTCATACAGGAGGACTTGGTCCCCCTCGTTGAATTTCTTCCCAGTTATCATTTGATCATGCCATTTTTTTTACCTTTCCTTTGCAATCTTCGTATTCAAGTTGGCATCATTTCGTATTTCTTCCAACTCATTGAGATCAAGGAATCTCTTGACTCCGGCTCTACTTAGATCCATGTTCAGCTTCTTTATTGCCCACCATGCCTTGTATTCGATCTCCACTGGAAGGTGACATGCCTTACCATGAACCCGACCGATAAGGGGACATTCAAGGATTTTTGTAGCCGTTTTGTAGGCTTACAATGATCAAGCGGTTTGATGGACGGTCTGTTGTATTACCACACTATTCAAAATGGTCTTGATCTCTCTGTTAGTAAGTTCTACTTGACCACTTGTTTGAGGATGGTAAGGGGTGGCCACTCTATGTTTCACACCGTATTTAGCCATGAGGTTTTCAAAAGGTTTATTCTGGAGATGTGAACCTCCATCATAATAATGGCTTTGGGGGACTGAGGAACCCTAGAAAAGATGTTCGCTTTCAGAATTTAAGCACCACCTTGTGGTCATTGGTTTCACGGGGATTGCTTCAACCCCGTTTGGACACATAGTCCACTCCACGCCCAATATGTATGTGTGACCATAGGATGTAGGGAAAGGTCCCATGAAATCGATACCCCAAACATGGCTTCGACCACTAAAATTGGGTTCGGGGCATCATATGACGCGAGACAATCTCAGAGTCTTTGGCATCTATCACACACACGGCACATTTGGTGTGCTTCTTTAAATAATGAGGCCCATTAGAAACCAAGCTACTGACACTTTCATTGTTGTTTTACGGAAGCAAGTGACCACCACGAGGCACTCTCGTGGCGGTGGCTCGAATCCATGTTGTTCTTATCGGGCACACGTTTCCCGATTATACGATGCGCACGATTTAAACAAGAAGGGCTCTTCCCGATATGGTGGTGTAGCAAGAAATATTCTATCTGTCCTTTCAATCGGATGGGGTTTCTCACATTGAGGAAATTGGCAATGTGAGCATACCAGGGAGCTTTTTCCAACTGCATCAGAGATTCTTCAAGGAACTCATCAATGATGGGTAGGCTATGAGTGTCATGGGCTATCGTTAACCTTGAAAGATGATGCCTTGAAACTCTCACGCTACTTTGTCTTTAATTTGCAAGTTAAACTCACGAAGTAGAAAGGAACCCATCGGATAAGCCTTGCTTTGGCATTTTGCTTTGGCTGGGAGATATTTCAAGCAGATAGTGCAGTAAAAATATTATACTCCAGTTTGACCAAAGTATGCTCGAAGCTGTCTAAGGCGTAGACCTCTTGCGATAATTCCTTCTCTGTAGTAATATAATTCCTTTGTGCTTCATTCAAGGTTTTGATTGCATAGTAGGCCACTGAGGTTTCCCATCCTCTGCTGGCGATGCGCTCGATGGCAAGATCCTTGCATCGCACATCACTTGAGACGGCGCCGGGTTAGGTGCTCGTACTATTGGGGCAGTGGTCAAATGGGACTTCAGTTCTTCAAAGCTCTCCTGACATTCTTTCTCCCAAACAAATTTGGCATCTTTCTCTAGGAGCTTGTACATGGGTTTAGCAATCTTCGAGAAGTCTTTAATGAATCTTCTATAGAGCACATGACGAGGTACTGCTTGTTTTTACATTTGTTGGGGATACAGCGGTTTTGGAAATAAGTTCAGATTTTTGCTTTGTCCCAGCTTCTATTCCCACTAAGCTGAAATATTTTTGATCACAATTCTTGATTAACCATAAATGGCACTTCTCCAGTTAGGCACGGGTTCTTCTCTATATGCACCTGCAGGGATGGCCTCCAGTTAATCGGACATTCTTCAAAATCGCCTCACCTCCAGGTGATATCATCCATGTATACTTCCATTATGCTTTCCACCATATCGCTAAACATACTAAGCATACATCTACGAAAAATTGTTTGGGGGCGTTGCAAAGACCAAAGGCATTCTCCTATAAGCATAAATTTGAAATGGACAAGTAAAGGTAGTCTTTCGATCCTGCGGTGCAATCTCTATTTGAAAGTACCACACAGAATAACCATCAAAAAGCAATAGAATGGGTGAAACTCTCTCAAGGGTGATACAGATGAATGGAAGCGGGAAGTGATCTTCTTGTTACCTCATTGAGCCTCTATAATTCTATACTCTCTACTAGGTGGTAAGTCCCAGACAGACAATTCTTCACCCTTTTCATTTTCCACCGATTCTCCTCTGGCTTCTTGGGCTCCACACAGGTTGAAACACGAAGTGCTGTAAATAGGGTAAATGATACCGGCTTGGAGCAATTTAGGACTTCATCTGAGACTACTTTCCTGCAGTCAGGGGTTGACCTCGTTGTGGCTGCTAACGACCTTAGACTTCTCTTCTAGGTAAATGTGATGGGTGCAGATTGATGGGTTTATGCCTTTTAAATCAGAAATTTTCCACCCAAATGCTTGCTTGTTCCTTTTGAAGGTGCGTGAGTTATGCTCTATTGAAGTGGTCAACGAGTGATGAAATCTGGCCCCAGGCATTACCCATTCTCTTGAGGAATGCATACTTTAACTCAAGCTGGGAGGGTTTGAGCTCTAGCGCTGAGGTTCCTTTGGTTCATCACCAGTCAATAGAGGTAGAACTTCTGATTTTCTCCTCCAGTACCCCTGCCCTAAGCTCATACATTGAAGTTCTTCTTGCTTTCCGAGGCATTCAGATAACTCTGGGGTTAAAACATCTTGCTCCCTGCTTTGCTCATTGCTTTATTCTTCAATTGCATCTATTATCTGAACTTCTTCACGGTCATGTGCTCTGGGTGCATATGCCTTTTACTGGTGAAGGGTATTGAGTTCTAAAGGTCATATTCCCAAATGTGATTGCATAACCCATTCAGACAGGTTTATTATGGCACATTCGAGTAGCTAAAGTGCCTCCCAAATATAATGGGCACATGATTGGCTCCTAACATAGCCGCTCTGTGTCAAGTCGACCAAAATCTTGGATAGTAAAATCTGTCCCACTTGTATTAAAACATCCTCAATGGTCCCCCTTCGATTGTTTTAATAGATCTATCGGTAGTGATAGTGTGATGGATGTGGGTTTCGGTTCGCTGAACCAAGTTGCTTGTGCATGGAATCGACAAAGGTTCACACTAGCTCCTAAGTCTAATAGATTACTTTCTTCACACTAATGCCTCAATATTAGCAGAAGTTGTAGGACATCCCGGGTCTTTATATTTCATTAGGGTTTGCACTCGATGATAGCGCTCAACTGCTTTCAGTCAAAAAGGCCTTTTATTTACATTGAGACCTCTTTTCACAGGTATAAGTCCTTCCAAAAGTTTACTGGGTGGGGACTGTTTGATCATGTCAAGGAGGAATGTTAACTTTCACTTGCCGTAAAACCTCTAGCATTTCTGTTTGGTTAATGGAATTTTTCCTTTTTCGGAGGCTGTGGGAATGGAGGGGGTACACTGGTCTTCACCTCTTCCTATTTATTTGTTATTTGTTCTTCTTGTAGGCGGGTTAGCTCTTTGTGGTGACTTAACTAGAGTTGGGACTGCTGGTCTCCGTTCTTTACCACTTCTTAATGTCACCACTGCCTTGACTTCATCAATTCTTTCATTTGAATCATTGGTTGAGCCTATTTCATGCATTCAGCCGATGTTCTTTGTGACTAGGAAATTTCTCCTTTTCGGAACCTTGCTGCTGGTTGGACAACCTCGAAATCTCAGAGTGCACAGCATCGGTTTCTGTTGAGTGAGCTTTTATTGCTTCAATTTTCTGATTAATTACGCACATTCAACACCTTGTTCTTCTAAACTGATGCACCACTTTACTTAAATTCGGGATTGCTCCGCAGGGAGAAGAAGGTGGAGCGTTATTTGTATTGAAGTGGAATGGCCCACTCTTTGTGCTCTGTGGAATATATGCGGGGGTTTTGGCTTCCATGATGAGTTTGGATGATTTCTCCGATTAGGGTTATAGGTGTTGCCGTATGGAGCATTTGTAGGTGGCTTATTTTGATTCGGGACATGAGCATGTAGCGGTGCTCCCGGGATGACTATTTGTCGACAATCAAAACAAGATGGATGAGATGCAGGTAACTCAGTTACTGCTTGCATTTCGTGCTGGCTTCTCATTTCCAGCTCCTCCAACCTTCGAGTCAAAGTGGTCAATTTTGCTTTCATCTCTGTGTCTTCGGAAAGTGCATAAATGCCCCCCCTCTGGTGGTTCGAAGGCCTTGATCTTTCGGCTTCCCTTGGATTCGGTTCATCCCATGCCTTTGAGGTTTCGGCCACATAGTTCAAAAAGTCCATGGCCTCATCTGGGTTTTTGCTCAAAAGTTTTCCACACATGGTTTCAATAGTTGCTTCCTTAATTTGGGAACCTTTTATCATAAAATAGTTCACTAGCATCCATGTATCAAAACAAGATTGTGAAGTACGTGATGGTCTCCATGGTCTATACAACATTGATAAAACTTCTCACATTGTCATAGAGGTGAGTAGGTGTAGATCTGTCTTCAAGTGTTGGTCTTTGTTGTCTTGAAGAATTTCTTCAAAAACTCGGATTGGGTTCGATTGATTCCTAATTGTCCTTGGCCTTAATGAATTGAGCCAGACTTGGCCTTATCTTTCAGTGTCGGGGGAATGCTTTAAAACTTGAGCAAATCCATGTCGGACCTCTTCCTTAAAAGTTGACGCATACTTTATCGAATTCGGATATGAGTATAAGGATTCTACTCATTCTCCATTCCATGGAATGTGGGAGCGAGGGTGCGAATAGGGCACACCACCCATCATCGGTGGTGGTATGATGCGAGGAAGGTGCACGCACCTAGAGGTGCATGTGATCCCTCATAGACACATTATCTTTGTTGGATTCATAGGGTACCACATTGACTGCGCGTTCCTTGGGTAGAGGGATCCATTTGATCCTTTGTGTACACGATTCCACAACCTTGCTCAAATGGTGCACTTCCTCTTTGCAATCTAGAATGCTCCCTCTCTATCCCAGTCCTTTGCATAACTTACTTTTTTATTACTAAAATGAAACAAAACAAAGAACACAAACAAAGTTTGCCAAAGAAAGGTCAGTGTTAGCCAAAATAAAAACTGATTGTAAGAATAAAAACAGTGCAGTAACTGCCAAGTAGTGAAAACACTTGATTCTGACATATGAAATTCAAAAGGTTAAAGGTCACCAACACTTGTAATGTAAGTTACAAAGTACACATCAGCTCATCATAAATGGTTTGGCACCATCCCGACAACGGCGCCATTTGATTCGTGCCACGATGGGTGATGAATCAACAAAATTTGTTTCCCTATGTTCCTCCCTACTTTGCCGTAGTCAAACTCTTTAACGATTATAGCAGTCTAAATTCGAACACGAGGATGGGTTTTCATCCCACGAATGATTTGCATTAGTGTTTGAAAATGGTGAGGAGAAGCTTTGTTTTGGATTTTGATTTGTCTAAAAAACGGGGGGAAGTTGTTTGTTCAGTTTAATAGTGTAGCTTGATGAGTGTGAAATGATAACATGAGAAGGCTTGGGTGCTATTTGGATAACATGGGGTATTAAATTGTCCTTGGGTTATTTCTTCACATTAGGGCAAATGACATTTAGTCAAAGCCAAAATCGGATCTTTGTTTAACTATGAAACCTAACCCTATAACCACTCCTAATTGAGTCAAACCAAGTACTAAGCATTCAAACTCCCATTCAGTTTGAAACCTTAGCATTTGACCTCTTTTAATGGCTCGTAAGGGCGTCTAAAGGATATCGGTGCATCACACCATTAGAATGCGAACCTAAAGCTTATAGCAAGTATTGACCAAAGGAAAGACATTAAATGGCATTAAACCCTAGTTTGGAAAGTTGGGAACCATAAATGCAATACCTGTAACATTCAAAGCATGAGGGCGACATCGTGACCCAAAACCAAGCTAAGCCTGCAAGTGTGAGAAGCCTTGAGCATCACGAGTTGTCATCCTCAAGGGGTGTGTTTGCGACCCGATAAGAAGAGAGGAAAGAGGAGAGAGAAGAGAGAGCAAAATAAACCCTAAAATGAAAATTTGCGGAAACTATATTAAAAATGAAAGAAAAGTTGCCAGAGATTTCAAAGTTGTAGGGCTTATATAGCCCAATCCCAAGTGTGAAAATACAAAAATGCCTAAAATATGAAATTACATAAGGGACAAAATGGTAATTAATCAAAACGTGGTCGTTTAGAATCAAAAATACCAAAATCACAGGCTGAGCAATTTCGCTATGCAACAAATTTCGCTAGCATAGCGAAAATTTGCTAACCTAAGCGAGGAAATTCCACGAGAGATGTGAGAATTGAGGAATTTTTCGCTATGTGATGAATTTCGCTGGCTAAGCGAGAATTTAAGCTAGCATAGCGAAATTTTCACATAGCCGAAAATTTCGCTAGGATGCGAATTTTTCGCTATGATTCTTGAGCCCCCGCAGTACTTGAGAAATTTTAGCAATCATAGCGAAAATCCACAGTTTATCACGGTTCTCTGTTTGCTCTTTGCATCTAGCCTCCACTTTGTTCATCTTTATCTTCCAATTCTTCAGCCCCATCTTGATATTTTATCGCCTCGACGGGTGAGAATTATCGAGGATTCTCACATTCGGCACCAATGAAGAACCCGACTTGTTGAAGTTCCCGAAGTGAAAAACTATCAAAACGATCTAAAAACAAATCGAACAACTAAGCGGACATGCGCGACAATTGGCTTAATTCATATGATTGAGTGCGCAAAAACACTCAAAACCTATCTTGAATAGGGCTCAAAATAGCACTTTTGGGCATAATCAATTCTACTAATCTAAGCATGTCATGGCACATAATAGAACCACCTGTGTCTAGAGTATGTACCACTCGTAGAGAATCATAGTGTCAGGCATGCACTAGTAGAAGGCATCTTTTCTAGAATTGACATGCCACTAGGCCGAGGCATCGTGTCTAGGTATGCATTAGGCCGAGTCGCCGTGTCTAGGCATGCACTAGGCCCGGTCACCGTGTCTAGGCATGTATTAGTCCGAGGCACCTTGCCTAAGCATTTCATGGCACTAGGCCGAGGCACCCTTGCTAGGTATCACACTATGCCGAGGCACTGTGTCTAGGGAGGGGAGGAACCTTACTTAGGCATGTCATGGCACTAGGCCGAGGCACCAAGTCTAGGCATGCATGATTAGTGCTCAAAAAGTGCAATTTTGAACCCTATATTAGATAGGTTTTGAGTACTTTTTGTGCATTAATCATGTCATATAAACCAATTGAGTGTTCATGTCTTAGTAGCCTTATGCAATTTAGACATGTTTTGGTGTTTTGTAGGTATTTATGCACTTCTAGGCTTCAACCACAATGCAAATGATCAATCATGAGGTTGGAAGTTTTAGTCTCGACCATCAGCAAACCCAATCAATGGAAAAACAAAGGAAAGTGGAGGAAATGAATGCGGAGTTGAATGGGGCGAGAGGCATGCGGGAACTGACAAAAGCGGGAATTTTCGCAGCACCTGTTTATTAACCAATTCGCAATCTTAATAATTGTAAGTGATCATAAGCAGTTCATAATCTCGTGAAAATTGAAAAATTCGCTATGACTTACTGCTTGTTCCTTAGAATTATAGGAATTCGCTTCTCATTTGGAAATTTCGCTAGCTTAGTGAAATTTGGCTAGCTATGAATTTCAACCTTGGTCGCTAAACACTTGCCGTCGCTAGACCCTTGCCAATTTCGCTAAACCTTGCCAAGTCGCTAATTAGCGAAATTCTCACCTCTAAGCGAAATTCCACAGGCCTTGTCATCCTCTGTAATTAATCTGTGCCTTCGAACTTGGTTTATTACCCAATTGTCCTATAACTTAGCCTAGTTATTAGGGTTTGGTAGTTTCATACTTTTGGGAAACATAAATACCCCTCATGTCTTGTAATAAGAGGAGGGTGGATAGAAGGGAATCTGAGTTTTGGTGATTTGTAAGTTCTTTTCATTTACTGCTTTTGTAAATAAAGTCTTTTATTTTAGGTTTTGCTTTTATTTATTTTCTCTCTTCTCTCTCTTCTTTCTCTCCCTTTCCCGGCTGCCAAACACACCTCTTGAGGATGACAACTCAAGAGATGCTTGGCTAAGCCTCCTTCCTTTGAAGAGGAAGGAAGCTAGCTTAATTAATTGGGGTTAAGCATGTTGTCCTCTTGTGTCTTAAAAGTCACGGGTAGTGTATTTATGGCCCTTATTTTCAAATTGATTTGCATAACATGGGATGTTATTGTCTTGGCCAATACTCTCCATGCTTTGAATCCGATTAGCAGTAGCCCAGTGCGCCTGGCTCTTTAGATGGTCCTTACTTGCCTACGGTAGCATTTACATGTTAGGGTTCTTAATTAGGGTTAAATAACATTGACTTTTATTGTTTTGGCCAATACTCTCCATACTTTAGGGTTAGTGCTCGGGTGGGGATAACGTTTGTGATTCTTTAGATGGTCTTTACTAGCCTTAGAAAAATGATAAAGGAATGTTAGGGTTTTAAACTAAAAGGGGCCATAACTGCATGCTATCTGTTTTAACTCAAATAGGAGATGTTTCATGGGTGAGGTTTGCTAGTTAAATATAGATCCGGTTATGCCATGGATATGTTGCATGTCATAGCGAGGGATAAAACAGGGACACTTGTTGCCACTAACACCAAGTTAGTAACCTAAATCTTCAAAGTTAACTTTTTCACACTTTGCTTTGGTTTTACAATTTCGGTTCAAACCATTCCCACTGTTTTTGAAACACAATTCCAAAGAGTCCAAGTAGAAAGCCCTTACCTTCGTGCACTTATGCAAACCATTTCTAGGATGAAAACCATCCACAGTGTTCGACCACTGAGCCACTATACTAACATTAGCTTGACTACGGCGGTAGGAACAGGTATATAAATATTGTTGATTCATTTCGACTGCGGCGCGAATCAAATGGGCGCACGATTGCCGGGGATGGTGCCAAACTACTTATGGTAAGTTGAAGAGTACTTGTGATCCACATCACAAGTGAAGGTAACCTTTTTACCTCTTTTTGCAACTCCGATTACGAGCTGCCAGGTTGCTTCACTTAGCGATGGCACCTTTGCTGATTGGTTTCATTGTTCAGTTTTTTTTTTTTTTTTTAGTTAATTTTAATCTTTTTGCAGGTTGTTTGTTGCTCTTTGTTGTCTCTTTTAATTGTGCTTAACAAGCGTAGCTATGATGGGATAGAGACATCGGTGGAGCATGCTTATGGGATAAATTTTGACTTGACTGGCTAGTGAAGTCGGTGTCTGTGATACCATGGATCCAGTACGAGAGCAACCAAAGTCCAACGGGAACCCTATGAATCCAAATGCCTGTAGAACCATGAGGATCACATCCACCCTCCTAGAGTTAGTGCCCCATCCTGTTTATCATTTCCTCCTGCTGAAGATGTAGCGGTGAGGCCTTATTTGTTTTTACTCCCCACGTATCATGGTATGGAAAATGAATCCATACACTCTTGGCTGAGGGATTTTGAGGAGGTTTTGTACTACCTTCAAGAAGGTATGATGGACATATGGATTTACTGACCCCAGGCTTTCATTGGCTCTTGAGACAAGGCCAAGATGTGACTCTGACCTGTTGGGACACAGAACCAGTCTCTAAAAGTTGTTTTGAGTTCATGAAGTGAGATTCTTGAAAAAGTTCTTCGATTGCTCTGGGCCAATAAACTGAAAAAGGCAGGTTGCCTTTGCTCAGGATGAGTGAAGTTTTACCGAGTGTGGAGATTTATAGGAAATAAACTCAGTTGCATGTCCACACCATCGAGGTTTAGCCATGGATGTTGGTTAACCACTTCTATGGTGGGTATGTCTCTGCCATGAACTCAACCTCTTGAAACTTCATGTGGGAGACTTAAGCAAACATGATAAAAGCCCATGATTTTTTAAGTGCGTGGCTGAGCTTCTAGGAGTTGGATGACTTAACCCTAGAGCGATAGGATGAGACCACCGGAGTCAACCAAGGGGAGGGATGTATACCTTTGCACGAAGAAATAGAGAGGTGAGGCTGGATTTCAGCCTAGCTAGGAAAGTGGAGGAACTTGAAGGCAAACAGCTCCAAGAACAGTGTCCTATGGCTCCTGCAGTGAAGGATTTGATGTCAGAATGTGCAAACACTGTAGGACAATACAAGTGATTAGTGTCCAAAAAGTACAATTTTGAACCCTATATTAGATAGGTTTTGAGTACTTTTTGATCATTAATCATGTCATATATCCCAATTGAAGTGTTCAAGTCATCTTAGTAGCACTTATGTCAATTTGAGGGTGTTTTGGTTGTTTTAGACTTTTGTACACATTTTGAACTTCAACCTCAATGCAAATGATCAATCATGGGTTGGAAGTTTAGTCTCAAGCCATCAACAAACCCAATCAATGGAAAAACAAAGGAAAAGTGGAGGAAATGAGATGCGGTTGAAGACGGGGCGAGAGGCATGCGGGAGCGACAAAGCAGGGAATTTTAGCAACTTTGTTACTTCAATCAATTCGCAATCTTAAGCGAATTTCGCCTTTGTTCGCAACCAATTAGCAATCTAGCGAATTTATGGCTTGTTCGCAAGCAGTTCGCAATCTCGGCACAAATTACGAAATTCGCTAGCCAACACACTTGTGCATTTGCGAACTTCGTTTCTCACTGAAAATTTCGCTAGCTTAGCGAAATTTCGCTAGCTAGCGAAATTCCAACCTTGCCAAATTCGCTAAACACTTGCCAATTTCGCTAAACCTTGCCAAATTCGCTAATTTAGCGAAATTCATCCTGTAGCGAAATTTGCAGGCCTCGTCATGCTTTGTAATTAATGCTGAACCACCTTCAAACTTGGTTTATTACCCAATTGTCCTATAACTTAGCTTAGTTGCTAGGGTTTTGGTAATTTCATATGAAGGGCTTATAATACCTATGTTTTTCTATAATAAAGAGAGGAGGGATAGAATGTGAATCTGAGTTTTGGTGATTTGTAAAGTTATTTTCTTTTCACTTTGCTTTTGTAAATAAATTGTTTTAGCTTTGCTTTTATTTTCTCTCTTCTCTCTCTTCTTTCTCTCTTCTTTCTTTTTCCAGTGCCAAACACACCTCTTGGGGATGACAACTCAAGGATGCTTGGCTAAGCCTCTTTCCTTTGAAGAGGAAGGAAGCTAGCTTAGTGGTGGGGTTAAGCATGTTGTCCTCTTGTACTAAAAGAGTCACGGGTAGTGTATTTATGGCCCTTATTTTTCAAAATTCAATTTGCATAACATGGGATGTTATTGTCTTGTGGCCAATACTCTCCATGCTTTAGAATTTGTTGTTCTTTAGATGGTCTTTACGAGCCTGTGAGGTAGCATTTACATGTTAGGGTTCTTCATGATTGGGGTTATATAACATTGACTTTTATTGTTTTGGCCGATACTCTCCATGCTTTAGGATTCGGTGCTCGGGTGAGAGATGCTTATTTGTGATTCTTTAGATGGTCTTCACTAGCCTTAGAAAAATGATAAAGGAATGTTAGGGTTTTTAAACAAAAGGGACCATAAGCGCATCTGTGTTGACTCACATAGGAGGGATAAACACGAGGACATGTGTTTGCCCCCAGCTTGTATCGAGTTGGTGACCCTCATCTTCAAAGTTTAATTTCTTCACTTTAAATTCGGTTTTACCATTTCCAGTTTTGCAATTTCCGGCAAATCATTTCTGACTTTTGACACAAATCCAAAAGTCCAAATAGAAAGCCTTACCTTCATGCCTAATGCAAGACCATTTCTGGGATGGCTCCCGTCCCGCGTGTTCGACCTGGAGCAGCTTATCTGCTGCGGTAGCTTAGCTACGTGATAGGAGGAACAGGTATATAAATATTATTGATTCGACTCTGACCCTCTTGTAGCACGAGATCAAATGGCGCCGTTGCGAGGATGGTGCCAAACTACTAATGGTAAGTTAGAGTACTTGTGATCCACGTCACAGAGTGAAGGTAACTTCTTACCTCTTTTTGTAGCTTCGATTGCGAGGCTGAGTTTGCTTCACTTTGCGATAGCGCCTTGTTTCGATTTAGTTTTTCATTCGTTCAGTTTTTATTGTTGTTAGTTAATTTTAATCTTTGCAGGTTGTTTGTTGCTCCTTGTTGTCTCTTTAATTGTGTAACAAGCGTATGCAACCGATGGGATAGAGACACGTCGGTGGGTGCATAGGATAAGTACCTGACTTGACCCCAGCTAGTGAAGTCGATTGTACCAAGCGATACCATGGATCCCATACGAGGAACAACAAAGTCAACAAGGAACCCCATGAATCAAATGCATATAGAACCATGAGGATCACATCCACCCCTCTAGAGTTAGTACCCAATCCTGTATCATTCCTCTATGGCTGAGATGTAGCGGTGAGGCCTTATTAGTACCCACCTCCCCACATATCATGGTATGGAAATGAAAATCCATACACTCATATAAAGGTTTTAGGGGAGGTTTGCACTACCTTCAAGGAAGGTACTGATGGACATCGTTACTGAAGCTAAAGGCATTTCCATTGACTCTAAAAGGACAAGGCCAAGATGTGGCTCGACTCATTGGGAGCTAGAACCATAAGAAATTGGAAATTTGGCTGAAGCTAATTCCACGAAGAAGTTTTTCAATGCTCACAAGACTAATAATTTGAAAAGGCAAATTTATACCTTTGCAGCTGGGATGGTGAGAGATTTTACGGTGTTGGGAGAGATTTATGAAACCATCGGTGCATGTCCACTGCCATGGGTTTGACCTTGTGGATGTTAGTGAACCCTTCTATGGTGGTATGTCACGCCATGAGGCGGCTTTAGATACCATGTGTGGGAGACTTTTAAGCAAACATCTGATGAAGCCATGGATTTCTTAAATTACGATAATTTGAAACTTCTAAGGGTTGGGATGAGCTTAACCCTAGGCGATAGGATGAGATCACCGGTCGACAGGGGAGGGATGTATGCAACACACTGAACATAGAAATGAGGCTAGGATTTCCACCTAGCCCAGGGAGGTAGAGGAGCTTGAAGAAGCGACTCCATGAAGTGCGGCGTGTTGACAACAACTGCACAACCCTAATCTGCACAAATTTCCAATCCCCGGCTTTGATGAAACGGTGTTCCATGACCCCTATGATGAAAGGATTTGATGTCGGAATGTGCAAACAACGTAGGACAATATCTAGCCAGAACTAATCCAATGCTCAAATGGTAGCCTACAATTCCAATTGGAGGAATCACTTACCTAATCTAGCATGGAGACCCAACCCCCTGCTTATGTACCCCGGGTGCCAAGCCTCGGTTTAGTTTCCCCTGCAGTCCTGCCAAGCTTGACCACCGTCCCTCTTCTCAGGTAGAACAAGCTATATTGAATTTGAGTAAGGTGGTGGGCAACTGTTAAAGGAACAAAAAGGAATTAATGCGCAATTGGCACAAAGGATTAAATCTGTAGAAAGTACGAATAAGAGAATAGATGGGCTTGAGAGTAATCTCGACCCAGAGAAAATTGACAACCTCTGATGTTGATCACGAGATTAGCGAGTTGCTTGGGATCTGAGAGAAAGGGGTTTCCATCACAAACAGTTCCAAATCCTAAGGGGATTCATGAGGTAGGATCGGGAATGGATGAGGTAAAGGCCATAATCACCCTGAGAAGTGGAAAAGAGGTTGTTCAACCTATGCCAAAACCTGTTAAAGAACCTAGGCAGGGAGAAGAATTGCAAGCACGAGCACATTATCTGAAGGAGGATTCAATGAAATCTAGAATACCACCTCCATTTCCCTGAAGCATAGAGGTAAGAAGAGGCATCTCGACAAGCGAGGCATTCTTGAGGTTTTTAAGAGCAAGTGAAGGTTAACATACCTTTATTGGACCTAATCACACAAGTCCACCTTATGCAAAATTTTGAAAGATCTTTGCCTGATTAAGAGGGATTAGGCATTGAGAAGAAAGCATTTCTCACTGAACATGTCAGTGCCATAATCCAAAGCAAATACCCTGTCAAATACAAAGATCCTGGTTCTCCCACAATTTCAGTCAATATTGGTGGGAATTGCATAGATAAATCCTTGCTTGATTTAGGAGCCAGTGTAAACCTAATGTCGTATTCAGTATACAAGCAGCTAGGTTTAGGTGAACTTAAACCTACTAACATCCTCTCATTGCGATGCGTCCCAATTGAAAATCCCTAAGGGATAGTTGAGGATGTCTAGTTAAGATAGACAAATTCTACTACCCAGTAGATTTTGTGGTACTTGACATTGAACGATTGCTAGTGAACCCGATCATGTACGATCATCTTAGGAAGACCATTTACGGCCCTTTGCCGATACAATAATAAATTGCGGAATGAGTCATGCAATTAACTTTTGGTAACATGACCATGGAGTTGAATATCTTTCATTTGAACAACAAACATGAGTTGCTAGAAATTGAAAATCAAATTTCTGATGAGGTTGTTTTGAGTTGATCGAGTGTGCGGGTACAAAGGTGCTAAGGAAGCGGGTGATCGACCGAAAATGAAGATATATTGGTTTTGCCATCAACACCCATTGCAAACCAATTGCACAATTCCACAGTCGTCCGCAGAGCAGTCCAACTTATGGCCACCCGACATCATGGAACTGACCAGGGCTGCTTTGCATGGGTTGAGGAGATCATCCTCATGACCCCCTTGAGTATTTACGAACTCGAGCTGGTTCGGTGTTTTCAAAAACGGTTCACGAGTTCTAAATTTTAATTTTTGTCTTATATTAGTTAATTACATTGAGTCTTAATAATTTTCAAAAATTTTAACTTACTTAATTTCTTTTCATTATAATTTAGTTTGTATGTAAATAGTATGTTTAAATATTAATCATAGTATTATAGTAAGAGATTTATTTAACAATAATTTTTAGTTATATTATTATTTAATATTAGTAATTAATTTTAAAGTTTTGAATGCGGGAAAGACCATCTGGTAATTTCGGGAGTAGCGAAAAGTGACCCTTATTAGTGGGATGTCTGTTAAGCTTTGGATGGGGTTAGCCAAATCCATGATTTCTTTCTCTCCCCCTCCCGATGCCACGAGGCTCCACGTCGTCGAGCCCTAGGTTGCCCAGCGCCGCCGTCCCTGCATCCTCCCATATGACGTGCCTGCCATTTGCGGTAGCGGGTGCTTCGACCACGGCGAGCCCTCCTAGCCTTCATCCTTTCTTGGGACCCGAGTCACTTTTAGCATCATCGGAGCCGGCGGTAGTAGAACCTCCACAGTCATCTGCTGAGCCGTGAGTGAGCCCTCACCACTTGCGTCACGAGCCCTCACCTACACTTTGAGTCATTGCCACATTGCCTTCGGTTCCAGTTTAAGGAGCCACATCGGTGTCGATCATGGATTGAGACAGTTTATCTGATCCGAAGTCCATTTAGTCTCGGTCAGTGAGCCACTGGTTTGGATAGTTTGGTTCGGGGGATTCCGGTTGTGTTCGAGGAGCCAGTTCGGACATACGGGATGACTACATTCGGTGGGTCCACCTTTCCGGAGTTTATTTTAGATATCGAGGATATGGTCGGTACAAGGGGTGGGTCAGTGTTATTTCGGTGGTTACTTGCAGGCGGGTGTCGAGCCGGTACGAGCCGTACCCGGGTACGGCGCGGTGCCATCACCTGTCCCGGGCGTGCACGGCGAGCCTCACGGGTTCGAACGTTACGAGGCGCGGATGGGACCTCGGGCCCGTCCCAATGCCTCGAAGGAGAGCTAGGAGGGCGACCTTCATGAGCGCCGCAGACCCAGGCGAGTCATCATCTTCGACCGCCACCATCACCGGTCGCCTTCGGTGAGGCGACGCACCTTCACCTAAGCTATCACCGTACCGCGGATCGGGGAGCTATGTTGAAGGTTACCCATTCCAGAGTCACGGATATCACGTGGCCAGGCCATTTCGGCGAAATTCGTTCTCACGACGTTCACAGATTGATGGCGACCCGGATACCAGGAGTCGATGAGATTGATCGAGAGGTATTCGCTCCTCCCATTTATGACTCCACGACAGTTCTACTACCCGAGAGTGGTCCGGCAGTTCTACCACTCCATGACCTCTTGAGATGCAGATGGTCCACTGGAGATCCATTTCAGGATAGATGACCGCCGAGGTGTACTCAGTCCAGCGGTTATTTACGCGACCTTGAAGTGCGCGCTACCGCAGCGCAATGCGAGGTTATAGGGTGGGCCCACCCTCCGCCCAGAGCGATGGTTAGAGCACTGGCCAGGGATGTTACAGCTGGCCCAGTTCTTTATCGGAGCGACTTCGCCTCATATGCGATCATCGACCATCTCTTTGCGCTGCTTATTCCTCTGCCGACGTATGTGCGAGAGGAGGGGACCTATCCACGGAGGCATTGTCTGGGATCTCGGGCAATTTCTGGTTTAGCCCATCGGTGTTGATGACCGCTGCCACAGTTTGGGGAGAAGGTCCATGGAGAGACCTGTACGAGCGAAGGCATACCACTTCTTATCGCAGAATAACCTATGTTCTTGAGCGGATGGGATTTCGGAGAGACCTTGGATAGAGATGCGAGACAGATGCCTACATGTAGTAGCAGTGGACCGGGTTGCGATGCCGTCCATTTCCACGTACGCCCGGCGAGACCCGGGAGAGGTGCCGGATCGGAGGCGGGCCACCATGCGGATGATATGCGCTCCCCGGGCCCGAGGTCTGGAGGCCTCCACTCCTATTTCGGATACGTTCCCCTCCATCTCCTCCACCCACTGCTTGATTGCCAGCCCCTGTGGACTCCAGGACCTTCGCCAGTGACACGCGGTCAACGGGTATACACATAGCCATTTCGAGGAGATGGTAGGTGATGGTCGCGATCTGCACTATGACCACTTTCGAGCTGACCCGACGTAGCATGACGAGAGATTGGCTCGGTGGGGCCACTTTAGATTGGTGCCATTCCATGCTTCACGAGATCTGACCCACACTTAGCGATGCGGCCTGCGTTGGATATCTGGTAGCGGTTGCCCGGTGGCTTCACCACCACCGCCACGGGAGTGAGGTGGTTAGGTCTCTTACCCGATTTATGTATAGTTTGACTTTATCAGCTTGCCTACTAATTTTGATTATGATTTTTTTGTATTAGCCATAGTAGGCGTGATATGTTTTTATTAGCCTTTGTTAGCCATGTATTAAGCCATTTTGGCTATGCTCAGCTACTTCAGATTATATATATATTCGACTTTTGGCATATTGTGTTTCTTTGTGTCCCCTATGTACAAGTATGTGTTTTCTTTCAAACTACATAATTAAATTGCTTCAAATTGAACAATTGGTGCTTCAAATTGAACAATTGAATTCTTCAAATTGAACAATTGAATTGCTTTAAATTGGATAATTGAATCATCATGTTGTCACCTATATGCTAGAACAAATTCCATGCTTGAAACAATTTGTGTTCAGTCACTGTTCCAGCATGCTCAACTTGGAAATTTCTCCCTTTATGCTATGTCACACTACTTGCCTCTAGATTGCTTGATAGGTTGTAAATTTGTATGCCTTAACGGCTTCTGAAACCGGCCTTAGGTATGTTGACAACCTAGGATAGGTTTGAGTTACCCACATTTGAAGACCAATGTTGTCTTCCAAAAAGGAAAAGAAAAGAAAAAGGAAAAGAAAAGAAAAGAAGAAAAAGAAAAATAAAGTCGTGACTTTTGCTGAAACAGAGCACGGTCAGAAGTGTAGGCAACCTTTAGAGAGCCGTGCCCTAAGCCTTAATTGGTGGGAGTCATCGATTTAGTGTTAAGATTACATGGGTGGATAAGGTGAAGTTTAATGACTTGTGGGTATAATTTTCGAAGTCATTCGGGTCGAGGGTGAAGCCTTTAAGAGTTAGTGGTCATTGATCCTTTTGGCTTGATGCCACTGACCTTAATTGGTTGGGAGTCATCGGTGGACCCAGTTACGGACTTTAATTGAAAAGTCGAGTTTTAAGCATTGCACCCTACGATGTAGATGAATAAAGAAAGAAAAGTGTAACCCTATCTAGGTTGTTCAACAACTTAAGGCCATGTCAGTGCTAGGTTGGGGGGGGAAACAAATTTTACGGTTTATTGGCTTAATCTGGTTACAAAAAGAACCATTAGACTTAGGTGGAAATCCAAGTTGAAAATCATGGAAACAGTGTTGTTCTAAAAATTGTTCTCTTATGGACTTTATTCTTGTATATAGGTGTTCAAATGTTGATTTCAATTGTTCACTTTAAAGTAGTAAATGGATTTGTGTATAAGTACAATAACCTTTTTGAAACACAACCTTTTGAAAATCACCACATGCATCTCAGTTCTTATTTTGCATTGCTAAGGAGTTGCTCGTTTCGGTTGAAGAGTGTGATTAGTTGTCCAAAAAGTACAATTTTGAACCCTATATTAGATAGGTTTTGAGTACTTTTTGATCATTAATCCCATGTCATATATCCCAAATTGAAGTGTTCAAGTCATCTTAGTAACACTTATGTCAGTTTGAAGTGTTTAGTTTGTTTTGTAGACTTTTGTACACATTTGAACTTCAACCTCAATGCAAATGATCAAATATAGGTTGAAGTTTAGTCTCGATATCGACAAGCCCGAAATCAATGGAAAAAACAAAGGAAAAGTGGAAATAGAGATGCGAGTTGAAGATAGGGCGAGAGGCATGCGAGAGCAGGCAAACGCAATTTTTCGCAACTTTGTTGCTTAATCAGTTATAATCTTATGAATTTCGCAACTGCCAACCAATTCGCAATCCTGATTTACTTGTGTTCATAAGCAGTTTGCAATCTCGGCTCACAAATTGCGAAATTCGCTGGCCAACTTGCCTTGTGCATTTGCGAAATTAAGCTACCATTTGAAAATTTCGCTGGCAAGCGAAATTTAAGCTAACTCTTAATTCCAACCTTGTAAATTAAGCTAAACACTTGCCAATTTCGCTAAGACATTGCCAATTTAACAAACTGCCAAATTCGCTAATTTAGCGGAAATTCATACTATGCATGAGAATTTAGGAATGCAAATCAGCGCTTTGTAATTAATCTTGAACCACCTTCAAACTTGGTTTATTACCCAATTGTCCTATAACTTAAGCTTAGTTGCTAGGGTTTGGTAATTTCATACCTGTAAAGGGAGGCTTATAAATACCCCTCATGTTTGTAATAAGAGGAGGATAGAAGGTGAATACAAGTTTTTTAATTGATTTAGTTCCTTTTCTTCTTTGCTTTTGTAAAATAAATTGTTTTTTTAGCTTTGCTTTTATTTTCTCTCTTCTCTCTCTTCTTTCTCTCTTCTTTCTTTCACTTTCGGTGCGAACACACCTCTTGAGGATGATGACTCAGAGATGTGGCTAAACCTCTTTCCTTTGAAGGAAGGAAGCTAACAAGTGGGCTAGGGTTCAATATGTTGTCCCTCTTGTACTAAAAGTCACGGGTAGTGTAATTTATATTGCCTTGCCAAAATTCAGGTATAACATGGGATGTTATTGTCTTGGCCAATACTCTCCATGCTTTAGGGTACATTGTTCTTTAGATGGTCTTTACAAGCCTCACAGAATTGCTTGTTACATGTTAGGGTTCTTCAAATTAGGGTTATATAACATTGACTTTTATTGTTTTATTGTCTCTCCATGCTTTAGGTTTCGATTAACGGGTGAGAATCTTGTTTGTGATTCTTTAGATGGTCTTTACTAGCCTTAGAAAAATGATAAAGAGATCTTAGGGTTTTTAAACAAGGGACCATAGCGCATCCTGTGTTGACTCACATAGGAGGATAAAACACGAGGACATGTGTTTTGCCCAGCTTGTCGAGTTGGTGACCTAAATCTTCAAGTTTAATTTCTTCACTTTAAATTTCAGTTTTACCATTCAGTTTTGCAATTTCCCGAGCAAATCATTTACGACTTTTGGCCTAAATCAAAGTCAAATAGAAATATACCTTCATGCCCTAATGCAAACCATTTCTAGGATGAAAACCCATCCCGTGTTCGGCCCTAGACCTTTATCTTTGCGGTAGCTTGACTACGCGTGGGAGGAACAGGTATATAAATGGCCCATTGATTCATTTCGACCCTCTTTGTAGCACGAATCAAATCAACCCTAGCTAGGAAAGTGGAGGAACTTGAAGGCAAACAGCTCCAAGAACAGTGTCCTATGGCTCCTGCAGTGAAGGATTTGATGTCAGAATGTGCAAACAACATGGGACGATAAAGCCCACGACAATCCTAATACTCCATATGGTAATACCTACAATTTCCAATTGGAGGAATCACCTAATCTTGCATGGAGACCCAGCCCCCACATGTACCCCCGGGTGCCAAGCCTGAGTTTAGTTTCCCTCGGTCTGAAAACAACCACCATCCCTCTTCCTCCGATGGGAACTGAAGCCGTATTGAATTTGGTAAGGTGGTGGGCGACTTTGTTGAGGAACAAAAAGGAATTAATGCATGGCTAGCTGCAAAGTTGATGCGTAGAAATTGCAGATAAGAGAATAGATGGGCTTGAGGAAGTAGTCTCGACGGAAAATTGACAACCTACGGTATTCAATCACCCGAGATCGACAAGTTCTGAAGTCTGAGAGAATGGAAGGTTTCCATCACCAAACGAGTTCCAATTACAAGGGAATTCATGAGATAGGATTATCGGCAATTCGGGAATGGATGAGGTTAAGGCCATAATCACCACAGGGAAGTGGAAAGAGGTTGATCAGCCTATGCAAAACACAAACATTGAAGACCCTAGGCAAGGAGAAGAGTGAAACTGAGCATATCCTCTAGAGGAAGATTCAATGAAATACCGTATACCACCTCCATTTCCCACAATGACACTTAGAGGTAAGAAGAAGGCATCTCAACAGCGAGGCATTCTTGAGGTTTTTTAAGGCAAGTGAAGGTTAACATACCTTTGTGGACCTAATCAAACAAGTCCCTGCTTATGCGAAATTTTGAAAGATCTTTGCCTGATCAAAAGGGATTAGGCATTGAAAAGAAGGAATTTCTCCTTTGAACATGTCAGATACATAATCAAGCAAATACCATGTCAAATACAAAGATCTGGATCTCCCACAATTTCAGTCAATATTGGTGGGAATTGCATAGAAAAGTCCTTGCTTGATTTAGGAGCCAGTGTGAACCTACTGCCGTATTCAGTATACAAGCAGCTAGGTTTAGGTGAACTTAAACCTACCAACATCACACTCTCATTGGCCGATAGATCCGTGAAAATCCCTAAGGGGATAGTTGAGGATGTCTTAGTAAAGATAGACAAATTCTACTACCCAGTAGATTTTGTGGTACTTGATAGCGAACAGTGCTAGTGAACCCCGTCATGTACGGAAATCATCTTAGGAAGACCATTGTAGCCCTTTGCAAATACAATCATCAATTGTCGAATAGATAATCTGTTAACTTTTGGTACCATGACCGTAGGTTGAATATCTTTCATTTGAACAACAAAAATGAGTTGCTAGAGTGAAAATCAAAATTACGATGAAATTGTTTCAAATAGTCAGTATGCGGGGAAAACACGAGTGTCCGAGGAAATGCAAGGAGTAATCAGCAGGAGATAAAGAAGAATTGGTCTTGCCAACAACGCAGCGGCAAGCCCGATTGCTCCGATTCAGCGACCATCACCGGAGCCCGACCAACAATTGGGCACCTTATCATGGAGCGCGAAACCCTTTGCATGGGTTGAGGAGATCATCCTCTTGACCCCCTTGAGTATTCTTGAACTTGAGCGGATTCGGTGTTTTCAAAAGCCGGATTGCGGTTCCGCAGGTACGAATTTTTGTCTTATATTAGTTAATGAATTACATTTAGTCTAAATAATTTTCAAAAATTTTAACTTAGCAATTTTTTTCCTTTCATTATAATTTAGTTTGTATATGAAAATAGTATGTTTTAAATACTAATCATAGTATTATAATGGTACTATGTAATTTTTAATTATATTATTATTTAATATTAGTAATTAATTTTAAAATTTTTGAATGCAGAAAGACCATCTGAGCCAAATTCGCAGGGAGTAGCGAAAAGGCACACAATGGACTCTTCGGCTGCCCAAAATGGCCTATTTAAGCAGGGGAGGGGATTAGCCAAATCATAATTCCACATTGACCTCGCTGTTGCTGGCATTCAGGCGGTAGGTGCCACATATCTCCTTGCCGTCGCCTTCGAGGCCCTAGGTTGCCCAGCGCCGCCGATCCACGCATCCCGATGCTTTGTAGTTCAGCACGGCGGGTACCTGACTGAATGAACCCTCTGGCCGTCCTACACGTGAGCGTGCCTGTGGAAGGCCCCGGCCTTAGCCATCGGCCGTCGGTTGACCTTAGCTCGACTATTGGTGTGCTTCCCGGCATTTGGGCGCTCTTTGAGCCCCGATTTGGCAGTTTAGAGCCATCTCAGTAGCAGTCAGTGAGCCTTGGGCCAGTTGCTTGATTCAGAGAGGTTCAACATGTGACGCCCCTGCAGGCAGGCCAGCAGGCGGATCGGGCCGGTCGGGATGCCACTAAAATCACTCAAAATCATATCTTTGCGGAAGTGATTACGAAATTGGGCAAGCCCGTAAACATTTACATTTAACAAAATCCATTTACAATGTAGGCATCGAGCACTTTTCAAAATGATTTACAAAATAGATGTACGATATTCAAATTGTTTATACAAAATATCCATATCAAAAAGAACACATGAAATGAGTACATGTCAGACATACCTCAGATTTCTTTCTTTATGACTTCCCGACCGCTCCTCGATCTTGGGTCCAGTATCGATCACTATCTATCACTCGATACACTGCGCGTGAGTAAACAATCGCTAAAGCATTTTCATGCTTAGTGGTTCTATACAAATCCATTCCTCGGTTCGGCTTAAAACAATTCATACAATTTAATAATTCGAGAACTTTCAATCATTTTGGATGATCAATATAAATACAATACATATACTTTGTTATATATATACAATAAACTATAGTTCATTGATCATCTCATAAATACATTTCATAATCAATATTTCACCGATCTCAAATCCAATTCAAATATACTCACAAATTCAATTCGAGTTCGACATTCGATTAAATTCTGAGAAAATCCAATTCGATTATACCAATCAATCGATTATGCCAATCAATTCAGTTATGCCCTTAATTTAACCTATGTCTTCGATATCACAGGGATATCGAGTCAGCCTTACGGTCCAGTGGCTGAGCCGGTATCACATGGTTTATAACACGGTGCAGGTCACGCATTGGGCTCTTGTACGGACATAAACAATCAAATAAAGTGAACACTACCGTCTGGTCCATTGGGCTGCAGATCGGAGTGACACACATTAATAGTTAGCGATGCGCTATTTGACCACATTGGTATACCAATCTATCCTTGATCACGAAATAAACGGTTAACACATTACATTAAGGCGTTCAAATCCTTTATAGCAAAATATAGTATAATATTTGCGGCTTGTATAAGCGGTTATTTTCAATAATCATTACAATTTTTATATGCAAACATTTCACAATCCTTTTCTCAAATCAATTAAATCAATTCAATATACTTTTTGAACAAACATGCAAAAACTTGAAAGGAGGAATAGGAGTCGGTAGAACAAACATTTCAAACTTGAAATGAGAATAGGATTTAGAAGAACAAACCCAAAAATCTTTGCACTTTGATTCCAACCCTTGGAATCTCAATCACAGTTTGTCTTTTCCTCCTCTTCAGTCCCTATTCCAAAACCATTAAAGAATAATATTATTCATGCGTACTAGTAGTTTTGTTTAGGATTGATTTTCGGAGGTTATTATGAGTTCCAATTTAAACAAAATATATATAGATGGATTCCTGACTCAATGGGCTTTCCATAGAGTCAAAGAACACCCGAATCGGAGTTCGGACGAAGGAGTTATGACCTTCCGAGTTGGAGATTTGCCACAGTCAAATCTGAGCCGGCAGAGCGGACCCGAACTGGACGAGCTCATCTACCTCAGTCAAACATCTTCTATACTCCTCAGGAATATTAATGTATTCTTGACTCAATAGGTTTCCATAGAGTCAGAACACTAATCAGTTCAAGCGAAGGAGATATGACCTTTCGAGAGTTGGAGGTCATGCGTAGTAAGCTCCCCGACGAGTTGACTGACCCGACGAGATTTGCACTGAAGTGACGAGCTCAGCAAACACCTTCATTTCTGACATCTAATATCCTCCTCAGGCATATGAATGTGTTCTTGACTCAATGGGCACTGCTGGGGTCAAGAACACCCAAATCGGAGTTCGGACGAAGAAGATATGACCTTCCGAAGTTGGAGGTCATGCGCAGTCAGTCTTGACGAGCTGACCTGAACTGACGAGCTGCACTGAAGTGACGAGCTCAGTCTAACACCTCGGTCTGACATCTAATATCTTCCTCAGGCATATGGATGGATTCTTGACTCAATGGGCTTTCCATAGAGTCCAAGAACTAGCAAATCGGAGTTCGCACGAAGGAGATATGACCTTAGAGTTGGAGGTCATCTGCGACCAGTCTTATGGTAGCCCTTTGTTGGGCGATCACTATTCGCGCTGACCCCTCTTGGGCGACCCCCCTTGTCCCACTTTGTTCCAGCGACCCTTGTTTGTGACCCCTCGTCCACTGTTGGTGACCAGCGATTATTGGCGGCCCCATTGTTTGGCGACCCTCGTCCCGCTGTTGGGCGACCACTTTGTTCGATGGCGACCCCATTGTTTGTGACCCCTCGTCCGACATTTGGGCGACCCTTTTTGTTCGTGTGACCCCTATTGGGCGACCTCTAGTCCCGCTGTTCACCTGGCTGACCCCTTGTTTGGCGACCCCTCGTCCCTTTGTTGGCCCGACAAGCTGTTCAGCAGCGACCCTTGTTTGGCGACCCCTATGGGTGGTCGCACCCATTTGGCTACATTCGGAATAAAGACCATAGCTTGGTCTACGGTCGGTGAAATTCAAAGCTAACATCAAATTGGTGATGTGGCTACAATTTACTAGAAGGACACACTACCAAATCCCTTTAACTTCGTACCCAAAAATCAGCTCTAAGGTTCGGCTAGCTACTACTTTACAATGTGGCGACTTCCGTGGTTTAAAAATGCAACCAAACTTTCCCTGGGCGGATAACTACCTGACAATCCTTAGGGTAGAAGAAGACCAAGTAGGAAGACCTACCTCATAGAGTTTGTCGAAAGTCCTAGGTTAGGTCTCTACTTGAGCTCTTGTCCTTTAGGAAGGACTTCTCGGGTGCTTCGCCGGACCTATAATCCCGATCGTCGGAAAATCTAGAGAGAAGGTGGAGCCTCTCTCTGCCCACTCTCCATTTTCTTTTCTTATGGATCACTCTTAATGCGTATTTTATTTTTATTTTTTAAAGGAGGAGGGGCTTTACTCCTCTTTCCTACATGCCATGTCATTTCCTTGAATTTTTTCCTTTACTCATTTATTTCTCTAATATCCCAGGCAGATAAACTTATTTATAATTATTATGGGTCCCCATTTCTAATTTCTATATTTTCTCTTTTTCACTTGGGTTCATTACGGATTCAACAATCATCTAATCAATATTAAAAAAAATTTCGGAAAAATACCCAAGTTGGCTCAATATACCGGAATATATAATAGCATTTTATTATAAAATTTTAGGGTATTTTAGGTGTTACAACTCTCCCAGCCCAATAAAATTTAGATCCTCGAAATTACCTTAGTCAACGATTGCGGATCTTTGCTTTGTAGCATCTTTCCTCACTTTCCCAAGTGGCTTCTTCGAGTCTTATGGTTTCTCCACGGCACCTTGACTAACGAATCTTCTTATTAGTAATTCCTTCATACGAGCCAAAATCTTCTTGGCTCTTCTTCATCACGATCAAATCTGACCCTTGACTCAATTGTCTCAGAGACTACATGTGGCCAGGTCTGATGGTACCTCCGTAGCATGGACACGTGAAACACATCATGGATCTTTTCCAAGTCAAGGAGGTAATGATCGTATGCCCATGGTCCCAACTTTCTAATCACTTCATAGGGGCCAATAAATCCTAGGGCTTTCAGCTTGCCCCTTTTTTCCCCAAAATCTCATCACACCTTCTTCCAAGGCGATACTTTAAAAACACCTTTTCGCCGATCTCATATCGAATATCTTTTCTTTCATGTCGGCATATGATTTACGTCTATCGGTGGCCACACTTCAATCTACTCTCTGTCATTTCACTTTTTCTTCAGTCTCTTGTATCAAATCGGGGCAAATCACTTTCTTTTCACTCAATTATGTCCAACACAATGGTGTTCTGCATTTTCTTCCATATAAAGCCTCGTAAGGCGCCATTCCAATACTTGATTGGAAGCGTTGTTATTACCTGTGAGTGTTAAGCGATGTGTTGATCCCGACTACCCTCAGGTCGATCCTGTGACTCCTTAACATATCTTCCGAGGAATCACGGATCACTCTCTCGGATTGTCCATCGGGTTTGTAGATTGGAGTATTGTCACTGAAATTCAGTCGAGTGCCCAAAGCCTCTTGCAATTTTCCCCGAATCCGAATTAAACCTCGGATCTCGATTCTGAAATAATGGACACGAGAGGTCCATGTAGCAGAACTATTTCAGCAGTATACATCTCTGCTAACTTGTCAAGTGAATGAGTCGGTTTCAGTAGGAAGTGAGCTGACTTGGTCAATCGGTCTACTACGGCCCAAGTACAGTTGCCACCTTCTCCCTGTCAATGGTAACCCAACCACCCATGGTGATTCGGTCCATTTCCACTCAGGTATTCTAATGAGAACACGATAATCCGAAGGAACTTGATGCTCTGCCTTTTTACTCTTTGACACAAACACTTGGCTCTGAGTGAGCACATCTCTTTTCATCCGGACCACGAATGACATTTTAAATCTCGATACATCTTTGTGCTCACCCAGGATGGACTAACTAAGATCCACTATGTGCCTCTTCTAGTATGGATTTCACTCAAATCATTACAATGGTACACAAACCCTATCTTTATATCCCTGAAACTCCATCTTCGTTCCTTTATGAACTAGTTCGCTACCATTTCCAATTTGATTTATTGTGGCAACAATTTTCCATCTTTCTTTTATGCCTCTAGCATAAATTCCAACAAGCTTCGGTCTAAGCTACCAACTCTTGCCTCTGATTACCATCGTCATGTATTGACAAATGGGCATTCAACGCTTCAAGCGTTTGTATTGACTTTCTACCTGGCGTGGCCCTACATTGGCCTGGTGAGTAATCAAATCTTATGGTTATAATCTTTATCGGTTCCATCCATCTCGGATTTGCCTCGAGTTAAGCTCTATTTGTGAGGGCAAATACTTGAGACTCTTATGACGTGTAGATGAAACACTTCTCCCATTACAAATAGTGTCTCAAATTTTCGGTGCAAATACAATTACGGCCAATTCTAAATCATCGCGTGGGGTAGTTCCTTTCATGCGGCTTCAAATGTCTTGAAGCATAGGCTACCACTACCCTCCCGCATTAGGGCGCACATCAAAGTCCATTTAGCGACGTATCACTAAAATCACATATTCTCTAGCCCGGTTGGTTGGTAAACCTGGAGCCTCGGTTAAGAATGTTTTTTCAACTTATCGAAACTTCTTTGACATTTTCACTCCATTCATACTTTACATTTTTTAAAGCAATCTGCCGTCATGAGCTGCGGTCATAGAAACCTTAGCGAATCTTACGTAGTATCTGCTAGTCGGGAAACTAAGCATACACGTAACATTTACAGGTGGCTTCCGTTCGACAACCATACATTTTCTTTGGATCTACTCGGATTCCTTCTTTTCGTCTTCTTTGCTCTTTCTCAAAGTCTCTAACACTACTCTAAGGTGTGTCATGACTATCCGTCTTTTGAATACACAAGAGTGTGCGTCTATGAACACTCTGACAAACTGATCATACGATTAGAAAAACACGATTCGTGGGTCCATGAGCGTAGCTGGAGCATTTGTCAATCCAAGCGGCATTACAAGGAATTCATAGTGTCCATATCGCGTCGCGCCGTTTATACACATCGACATTTTAATTCTCAAGTGATGGTACCGGATCGCAAGTCAATCTTTGAAAGATACTTGCACCTTTGGTGGTCAACAATCATCAGTGCAGGTAACGGATACTTATTCTTTGCGTGCTTGTTCGGGTTAATGCGTAATCAATACATAGTCGAAGTGTACCATCTTTCTTTTTAACAAAAAACACGGGAGCTCCCCATGGTGATACACTTGGTCTAATAAACCCTTTTTCTAGTAGTTCTTGCAACTGCAATTTCAATTCCTTTAGTTCTAGTGGAGCCGTGCATGCGGTGTAATGGATCTTGGTGTATTTTTTGGTACAGCGTCAATAGCAAACTCGATCTCCTTTGTGGGGGCAATCCTGGTAACTCTTAGAAACACATCAGGAAGTCGTTGCCGATGGGGATATATCGTATACACTGGGCCTTGCCTTCACCATATCAATCACATAAGCGAGTAGGCTTCACATCCCTTTCCAGGTACCATTGTTTTAGCGGTGGCGCGAGATATCACATTAGATAGATGGTTGACCTCTCAGGTGAAGGTTACTTCATCTTCATTCGGTGTCTTTAAAGGTTACTCTTTTCATTCTACAATCGACATATTGCTTGATATGGGACAACCGATCCATCCCGATATCATCAAACTCACGAAGGATAACTCAATCAAATCTCCCAATTCATACTCTCGTATTTTGATGGGACAATCTCTATAGACTGTTCCACAATAACACTATGGCCAAGCGGGTTCGTCACCAAGATGTCCTTTCGGTTTCACTTCTGTGTTGCCTAAGTTGGGTATGTCGGTACATATGTGAATGAGTCGATCCACGGATCTAATCAATGCATGCATAATAGTATCAAAGATAATTAAAATTACCGACTATCACATACGGAGTAGTGGGTATCTTCACTTTACTTTCGTGCATATGCTCTAGTGGAGCATGACCATCTTGCCTACCTAAGGTTTGTCCCTTGTCTCGGAACACTTTCGGTGTTCAACCTCTTATTGCCTTTTGTAACACTAAAAGTTTGTACCCAGAGTCACATTAAGTCTTTGTAAATGAACGAGCTCTAGGGACAATCCTCTTGCTCCTATGCTCTTTGGATCCACCTAGTAAACAAGCACTGTAAGTCTCTGACATTCTCATGTGATTTCTCCACAATGGGACAATGGGGAGACAATGCGTCACTCTAGAAGGACCTCCTGGTGTACTCGCAAATGATGGTGCTGGTAGAGTGAGTATTCCTCTGGGTAGCTGTGCTATGGTGATTGGAACCACATTGGTCCTCCTTAATTTCTTCCTTTCTTTGTTGTTCTTGTTTGGATGACTGGATTTTCCTTGTCTTTTATTTTTTCTCTTTTTCCTCTTTCTTTACTCTTTCCACATTCAATGCACATGTCACAATTTTGGAGAAATCCTCATGGAAAAATCCTGTGACATGGGCTCGAATATGGTCATTAAGGTCGTCTTCAAACCTACGGCACTTTTCTTCCTCACTCACAAGTATCTCGGGAGCATACTTGCTCAACCGTGTGAGATTATCTTTGATATTGAGTCACACTCTATCGTCTTTGCTTGATTATGAAACTCGTCTCATATTTGTTCGGATAAATCGACCCACATAATGCTTCTTGAACTCATCAGAAGAACTCCCACGTAACTCTCGATGGTGCGATCCTAGTCACGAGCCCACCGATGAAAGCCTCATCCTGTAGTAGCGGTCGCACACATTCCAACTTCTCTTGTTTGTGCGTGCATTTGCACAAGCATTCGCTCGGTTCTCTCGAGCCAATTTTCTGCCATAGAAGGCTCATCCTCTTTCTTTCCCATAAAATCTACAGGTCGGTACCTTGCCATTCTCTCAATGGCTGATCGCTTTTGAACAATTGCAGCTGGTTGCCCGGCTCTTTGCAATGCCTGAACTAGCTGTTGGAGGATACCCAAAGTACCTCCTGCCACTTGTTCTGGTTCATTCATTGGTGGGGCATGGGATGCTTGCCCACCTTCCACACTAGCAGGACTGTTTGGGCGAGTCCCCTGGTCATCCTCGACCCTAAGGGAAGCCGAACCGTCCATACTTATCCTATTAAGACCCGACCAAGATCAGCGTCGAGTCATGTCATCCTTTATATGCAATTGAAATGCATGTTAAACACAATTTCAAAATCATTTACAAACAATTTCAAAATCATTTTGTAGAACCGCCTAAACCTAGGCTCTGATACCAATAAATTTGTGACGCCCCTTACCCGACCCGACCCGCTTGGGCGGATCCGAACCGAGTCCGGGATGCCACTAAAATCACTCAAAATCATATCTTTGCGGAAGCGATTACGAAATTGGGCAAGCCCATAAACATTTACATTTAACAAAATCCATTTACAATGTAGGCATCCAAGCCTTTTCAAAATGATTTACAAAATAGATGTTCAGTATTCAAATTGTTTATACAAAATATCCATATAAAAAGAACACATGAAATGAGTGCACATGTCGAACATACTCAGAGATTTCTTTCTTTATGACTCGGCGGCTCCCTCGATCTTGGGTCTTCTCGATCACTATCTATCACTCGGTACTGCGCATTGGTAAAACAATACGCTAAGCATTTTCATGCTTAGTGGTTCTATCTCAAATCATTCCCTCGGTTCGACTTAAAACAATTCATCTGATTTAATAGTCCGGAACTTTCAATCATTTGGATGATCAATATCATCTGATACATATACTTTGTTATATATATACAATAAACTATAGTTCATTGATCATCTCATAAATACATTTCATAATATTATTTCCACAATCTCAAATCAATTCAAATATGCTCACAAATTCAATTCGGATTCGACATTCCAATTAAATTCGAAAATCAATTCGATTATGCGATCAAATCAGTTATGCCAATCAATTCGATTATGCCCATACTTGAATTTAGCCTATGTCTTCGATATACGGGATATCGGAGTCACGGCACGGTCTGTTGGCTGCGGGCCGGTATCACATGGTTTTATAACGGTCACGGGTCCTGGCCCGGAACAGCGATGGTTATAAACAATCAAATAGTGAACAACTGCAGATACGGTCCGGTAAGGCTGCGGATCGGGTAACCGTTAATAGTTCGCAGTACTGCTATTTGACCCTATTGGTATACCAATCTATCCTTGATGCGAAATAAACGGTTAACATTCTATTAAGGGCGTTCAAATCCTTTATAGCAAAATATAGTATAATATTTACGCTTGTATAAACAGTTTATTTTCAATAATCATGCAATTTTTATATGCAAACATTTCCACAATCCTTTCTCAAATCAAATTAAATCAATTCAATATGCTTTTGAACAAACATGCAAAAACTTGGAGGAATAGAATTCGATTAGAACAAACATTTTCAAACTTGAAGTAGGAATAGGATTTAAGAAGAACAAACCCAAAAATCTTTGCCTTTGATTCCAGCCCTTGGAATCTCAATCCACCGGTTGTCTTTTCCTCATAACGAGTCCACATTCAAAACCATTAAAGAATAATATTATTCATGCGTACTAGTAGTTTTGTTTTAGGATTGATTTTTCAGGTTATTATGAGTTCCAATTTAAACAAGATATATATAGATGGATTCCTGACTCAATGGGCTTTCCATGAGTCAAAGAACACTGAATCGGGTTCGGACGAAGGTTTATGACCAGAAGTTGGAGGTCATGCAGTCAAATCTGAGGCCCGACGAGCAGACCCTGGAAACTGGACGAGCTCATCTACCACCTCAGTCAAACATCTTCTATACCCTCAGAATATTAATGTATTCTTGACTCAATGCAGGATTTCCATAGGGTCAAGAACACCCAAATCGGAGTTCAAGCGAAGGGGAGATGTGACCTTTCGAGTTGGAGGTCATGCGTAGTAAACCCTGACGAGCTGACCTGAAGTGACGAGCTGCACTGAAGTGACGAGCTCATTAAAACACCTTGTTCTGACATCTAATATCCTCCTCAGGCATATGAATGTATTCTTGACTCAATGGGCTTTCCATAGAGTCCAGAACACCCAAATCGGAGTTGGGGGCCCGAAGAAGATATGACCTTCAGTTGGAGGTCATGCGCAGTCGATCTTGACGAGGCGACTGAGCGACAGGCTGCACTGGAAGTGACGAGGCTCAGTCTAACACCTCGGTCTGACATCTAATATCTTCCTCAGGCATATGGATGGATTCTTGACTCAATGGGCTTTCCATAGAGTCAAAGAACACCCGAATCGGAGTTCGGACGAAGGAGATATGACCTTCCGAAGTTGGAGGTCATGTGACCAGTCTTGACGAAATTTGCCTTTGTTGGGCGATCACTATTCAGCGGCGACCCCTCTTGGACGACCCCCTTGTCCAGCATTCAGCAGCGACCTTGTTTGACGACCCCTGCCGTCCCTTTGTTGGGCGACCCTTTGTTCATTGTGACCCTTGTTTGGCGACCCTCGTCCAGCGTTGGGCGACCACGTTCATTGGCGACCCCCTTGTTTGTGACCCCTCGTCCCTTTGTTGGGCGACCACTTGTTCATTGGCAACCCCATTGTTTGTGACCCCGTCCCTTTGTTGGGCGACCAGCGTTCGTGCGGCTATTGGGCGACCTCACCGTCCCTTTGTTCCGCTGGCGACCCACTTGTTTGGCGACCCTCGTCGCATTGGCCGACAGCATTCATGGCGACCCTTGTTTAGCGACCCCTATGGGTGAGTCGCACCCATTTATTTATTCGAATAAAAAGACCATAACGGTCTACAGGGTCAGTGAGAAATTCAAAAAGCCTAACATCAAGTTAGTGATGTGGTTTACAATTTACTAGAAGGACACACTACCGTCCCCTTATGTGCCCCGTCAACTCAAAGGTTCGACAGGCTGCGCTACCCGCAATGTGGCAGCTTCCCATGGTTTAAAATGCAGCAAACTTTCCCTAAGGCGGATAACTGCCAGCAATCCTTAGAATTTGAGAAGAAGACCAAGTAGGAGAAGACCTACCTCATAGGTTTCGAAAGTCCAGGTTCAGTCTCTACTTGTAGCTCTTGTCCTTAGGAAGGACTTCCTTGGTAGCCGTAGGAACTGTGGTCCGTCGTCGGAAAATCTAGAGAAGGTGGAGCCTCTCTCTCTAACTTTCCCTTTTCTCCATTTTTCATTTCTTATGGATCAGTCTTAATCGTATTTTATTTTTTTTTAAAAAAAAAAAAGGAGGAAGCTTCCTCCCTCTTTCCTACATGCCACATGTCATTTCCTTGAATTTTTCCTTTTACTCATTTTATTTCTCCCTAATATCACTTAGACATATAAACTTATTTACCAAATGACCCTTAAGATTGTTTACAATTTCTATATTTTCTCTTTTCACTTGAGTTCATTCTGGATTCAACAATCATCCTAATCGATATTAAAGAATTTCAGAAAAATACAAGTTAGCTCAATTATACGAGAATATATAATAATTTTTATTATAAAAATTTTAGAATTTTGAGATGTTGCAGCCTTCGGGGTGATTCGGTTGTATTCGGGGGCTTCATTTCGGACATACGGGGCTGGCTACATATTCGAGTGAGTGCGCATTTCCCGAGTTTATTTTAGATATCGGATATGAATTAAGTCGTGGGGTGGGTCTGTATTCGGCCTCGGGTGAGATTTAGCACCGAGGCGGCGCGGCACCGGTGCCAGCACCAATACCATCACTGTCCACACGGTGTGCACGGCGAGCCTGCGGGATTGACGTTACGAGACGCGGATGGGACCTCGGGCCCCATCCCTTGTGCCTCAGAGGAGAGCTAGGAGGGCCGGCCTTTAGCGGGCCCGCGCCGGGCCCGAGCGAGTCATCATCTTCCTAGACGCCCACCGCATCACCCGGTCGCAGCGGCTGGCGGCGACACCTTCACCAGCGGTATCACCGGCCTCGCGGATCGGGGCCCGGTATTCGAGGACACCCGTTAGGGAATCTTTGAGCTACATGGCCAGACCATTTCGGTAGTCGTGCTGTTAGTTCGGGTGATAGTGCCCGGATACGAAATTCGATGAGATTGATTGAGAGGTATTCACTCCTCCATTTATGACTCAGAGACCGGTTTACTACGAGTGGTCGAACCCAGGTTACGGCTCCATGACATCCGGGATGCGGATGGTCCATTAATTCGCCGGGATAGATGACCGCCGTGGTGTACTCAGTCCAGCCGTTATTTCAGCAGCGTTGAGATTGCGCCGGCCGCGCCAATCTGCGGGGAGTTACGAGAGATTGGGCCCACCCTCGCGGGCGATGGTTCGAGCAGCGGCGGGGATGCTGGTGGTCGATCCTTTATCGGAGCGACTTCCGCCTCATATCTTGATCATCGACCATGCTGCGCTGCACCTTATTCCCTGCGGCATTATGTGCGAGGAGGGACTATCACAGGCATTATGCGGATCTCGGGCAATTTACGGTTTTAACCCATCGAGTACGGTGATGACCGGCTCTTACGGTTTGAGGGGAGAAGGTCCATAGGAGGGCCTCGCGCGCGCGAAGAACGCCACTTCTTATCTTGGGGCTTCTTTCCTATGTTCTTGAATGGTCCCCTGCAGTTCGGAAGGCCTTGGATAGAGATGCGAGACGGATGCTACATGTGCCGATGGACCGGGTTATGACTATGCCCGTCCATTTCCATTTCGCCCGACGAGACCGGGGAGGTAGGATCGGGAGGCGGTGACCACCATGCGAGATGATATGCACAGCTCCCGAGCCGAGTGAGGCCTCCCACTCTATTTCAGATCGTTCCCTCCATCTCCTCCACCCACTCACTTCATTCATTTTCTGAGATACTCGGGCCTCCATGTCGACACACGATCTTGGGTATACACATGTTAGCTCGAGGGAGATGGATGCGATGCACTACTGACCACTCGAGCGGCCCGGCATGCGACACATGACCCGGAGATTGGCTCATTTGAGAGCCACTTTAAGGACAGTTCATTCCATGCTTCACGGATCATGACCGCTGGGTCTTCCTCATGATCTACCCAGGGAGGAGCACGCCGCGATGCGACCTCATTGGATATCTGGCGGCGGTTGCGGTAGCTTCACCACCACCACCAGTGGGTGGTTAGGTCTCTTTTGATTTATGTATAGTTTCAGCTTTATCAACTGCCTACTAATTTTGATTATGATTTTTTAGTATTAGCCATAGTAGGCAGTGATATGTTTGTGTAACTATTATGCATGTATTAAGCCATTTGGCTATATCAAAAACTACTCGGATTATATATATATATTCGACTTTTTTGCATATTGTGTTTCTTTGTGTCCCTATGTACAGAGTATGTGTTTTTCTTTCAAACTACATAATTAAAATTGCTTGAATTGAACAAATTGAATTGCTTCAAATTGAACAATTGGTGCTTTAAATTGGATAATTCCAATCATCATATTTGTCTATATGCTAGAACAAATGCCATGCTTGAAACAATTTGTGCTCAGTCATTGTTCCAGCATGCTCAACTTGGAAATTTCCCCCTTTATGCTATTTCACACACTGCACTCTAGATTGCTTCAATAGGTTCATAAATTTGTATACCTCCTTCCACTTTGCAAAAGCTAGGCCTTAGGCATGTTGACAACCTAGAATCGGTTTGAGTTACCAACAATTGAAGACCCGATGTTGTCTTCAAAAGGAAAAAGAAAAGAAAAAGAAAAGAAGAAAAAGAAAAATAAAGTCGGCAAATCCATACTTTGAAACCAGGCACGGTCAGGGGTGTATGGCGAACCTTTGAGCCCGATGCCCTAAGCCTTCATTGGTTGAGGTCATCGGATTTTGTGTTCGATTACATGGGTGGATAGGTAGAATTTAGCGGTGTAGGTGCTTGATTTTGAAGTCGGTTGAAGTCGGAGGTGAAGCCTTTAGGTTAGTGGCCTTTGATCCTTTTGACGATGCCCCTAAACCTTAATTGGTTGGGGTCGTCGGTGGACCCCGTTACATGGACTTTGGTGAAGTCGGTTTTAAATAACGCATCCTAATATAATTGAGAAAGCAAGAGAAGTGTAAATGGCCCTATCTTAATTGTTCAACGAGTTTAGGCCATGTCAGTACTAGGTTGGGGGAAACAAATTTTGCATTTTATTGACTCGATCTAGATAAAATGAACCATGAAGCTTAGAATTTAAATCAAGTTGAAAATCATGGAAACTTGAGTGTTGATGCAAAAATTGTTCTCTTATGGATTTTATTCTTATATATAGGTTTTCAAATGTTGATTTCAATTGTTCACTTTAAAGTAATGTTGGATTTGTATATAAGTACAATAACCTTTTTAAAACCTGACCTTTTTGAAAATCACCACATGCATCTCAATTCTTATTTTGCATTTGCTAGGGACTAGCAACGTTTCGGTTGGGGGGTGGCGATTGGTGCTCCAAAAGTGCAATTTTGAACCCCTATATTAGATAGGTTTAGTACTTTTGTGCATTAATCATGTCATATAAACCAATTGAAGTGTTCATGTCATCTTAGTAACACTTATGCCATTTGGAGCATGTTTTTGGTTGTTTTGTAGGTATTTATGCACTTCTAGGCTTCAACCACAATGCAAATGATCAATCATGAGGTTGGAAGTTTAGTCAATGCATCAACAAGCCCAAAAATCAATGGAAAAACAAAGGAAAAGTGGAGATGGGATGCGGGTTGAAGACAGGACGAGAGGCATGCAGGAACAGCAAAACAGGAATTTTCGCAACCTGTTCGCAACCAATTCGCAATCCTAGCGAATTTCGCAAACTGTTCGCAAACAGTTCGCAATCTCAGCGAAAATTGAAAAATTCGCTAGCCAACTTGCACTGTTCCTTAGCGAAATTATAGGAATTCGCTTCTCACTGGAAATTTCGCTAGCTTAGCGAAATTTCGCTAGCTAGCGAAATTTAAACCTTGCAGGTCGCTAAACATAAGTCGTAGACCCTTGCCAATGTAGCTAAACCTTACCAAATTAAGCTGAATTAGTGAAATTCTCACCTCTAGTGAAATTTCGCGGGCCTTGTCATCCTGCGTGGTGAAATACAACCGCCTTCGAACTTGGTTTGTGCCCTGATTGTCACATAACTTAGCCTAGTTATTAGGGTTTTTGGTAGTTTCATACTTTGAGGAGGCTTATAAATACCCCTCATGTCTTGTAATAAGAGGAGGGTGGATAGAAGGGAATACAAGTTTTTGGTGATTTGTAAGTTCTTTTCATTTACTGCTTTTGTAAATAAAGTCTTTTATTTTAGGTTTTGCTTTTATTTATTTTCTCTCTTCTCTCTCTTCTTTCTCTCCCTTTCGGTACACATGACACACCTCTTGAGGATGACAACTCAAGAGATGCTTGGCTAAGCCTCCTTCCTTTGAAGAGAGGGAAGGAGCTAGCTGGTGGTGGGTTAAGCATGTTGTCTCTTGTACTAAAGTCACGGGTAGTGTATTTATGGCCCTTATTTTCAAAATTCGGTTGCATAACATGGGGATGTATTATCTTGGCAACCTCTCGTAGCATAGATGGATGTTTAGTGAGTCTTTGTGGCTCTTTAGATGGTCCTTACTTGCCTCTACGAGAATTTAGCATTTACATGTTAGGGTTCTTGAATTAGGGTTAAATAACATTGACTTTTATTGTTTTGTATTCTCTCCATACTTTAGGGTTCCGATTACTTTCGGGTGAGAGATGTCTTTGTGATTCTTTAGATGGTCTTTACTAGCCTTAGAAAAATGATAAAGGAATGTTAGGTTTTAAACTAAAGGGGCCATAAGCGCATGCTACTCTGTTTTAACTTCAATAGGAGATGTTTCATGGGTGAGGTTTGCTAGTTAAATATAGATCAGGTTATGCCATGGACTATATGTTGCATGTCATAACGAGGATAAAGCAGGGACACTTGTTTGCCCTAACGCCAAGTTAGTAACCTAAATCTTCAAAGTTAACTTTTTCACACTTTAACTTTCAGTTTTTACAATTTTTCGGTTTTCAAACCATTCCCCTTTGTTTTTTGAAACACAATTCGAAAAGTCCAAGTAGAAAGCCTTGCAACCGTGCACTTATGCAAACCATTTCTAGGATGAAAACCCATCCCGTGTTCGACCCTAGACCACTATCTTTGTTGCTGACTCTCGACAGTAGGAGAACTTAGGTATATAAATATTGTTGATTCATTTCGACCTCTTTGTGTACGAATCAGTACCTGAGTTGTTTCACCATTTATAGGCATGCATAAGGTCGAGGCAGCTTACCTAGGCTTATAATGGCATTAGGCCGAGGCACCCTTGCTAGGTATCGCACTAGGCCAAGGCAGCGTATCGGACACTATGCCCGAGGCACCTTGGCTAGGCGTGTCGTTGCGCTGGGCTTTGGGCGGCGTGGGCGAGGACAGAGAGTAGGTCGGGCGTGTCTGGGCATGCTAGGCCGGAGTCAGGTGTCGGGCGCTTTAGGGGCACTGGCTCCTGGATGGTGGCAATGAGCCTCGGCCCCGAGGCCGTGTTTAGAGCATGCACTGGGTGGAGTCACCATGTCCTGGGCATGCGGCTGGGTTGGGGCACCCACCTGGGCTTGTGTGAGCCTTGGGGCGGGGGCACCTTGCTGGGTGTCGCACTAGGCTGGGCACCTTGTCCTAGGCATGCACTAGGTGAGACACCTTGCCTAAACATATCATGGCACTATCTGCAGAAATTTATCGTGTCTAGGCATTCACTAGAAGCGGGTCACCGTGTCGGGCATGTACTAAGTAGGGCTCCTTGCTGAACATGTCATGACCCAGCCGAGTGTGCCAGACGTGCGTGGTGGGTCGGCGTGTCTGACCAAACTATTAGTGGCGGCTTGCTGCTATGTATGTCATGGCACTAGGCTGGGGCATGCATTGGGTGATCCGTGTCTATGCATGTATGCTAGGCGGGCTGCCTTACTGGAGCGTAATCATGACCTTAGGGTGAGGAGCCAGGTGTCTAGGCTTGCACTTGGCCTTGTTACTGTGTCTTGGTATGCACTAGACCAAGACACCATGTCTAGGCATGCACTAGGCCGAGTCACCGTGTCTAGGCATGCACTAGGCCGAGTCACCGTGTCTAGGCATGCACTTGGCCGAGGCACCTTTCCTTGGCATGTCATGGCACTAGGCCGAGGCACCCTGTCTTTCCATGCACTAGGCCGAGGCAGCTTGCCTAGGCATGTCATGGCACTGGACCGAAGCACCTTTGCTAGGTGTCGCAATAGGCCTAGGCACGTAATACGGGCATGTGCTAGGCCGAGGGCACCTTGCACAGGCATGTCATGGCACTAGGGCGGGAGCCAGGTGTCTGGCGGGAGCAAGGTTGAGTCAGCAGCTCTGGCCAAATGCGCTGGGCGGGGCACATTGCCTGGGCATGTGTGGCACTATCTGGGGCCGCGTATCTAGGCATGCACTAGGCCGAAGCACTGTGTCTAGGCATGCACAAGGGCGAGTCACCGTGTCTAGGCATGCACAAGGGCGAGTCACTGTGTCTAGGCATGCACTAGGCCGAGGAACCATTCCTAGGCATGTCATGGACCTGGGGTGAGGAGCCGAGTGGCTAGGCATGCACTGGCCAGGGTCCGTGTCTAGGGATGCACTAGGCTGAGGCACCTTGCCGATGCATGTCATGGCATTAGGCAGAGGCACCGTTTCTAGACATGCACTAGGCCAAGTCACCATGTTTAGGCGTACCTTCAGGGTGAGGGCTCCTTGCTGAGCATGTCGCTGACACTAAGTAGGAGTCACCCTTGCTAGGCATCGCACTAGGCCGAAACACAGTGTCTAGGCATGCACTAGGCCGAGGCACCCTTTCTAGGCATGTTATGGCACTAGGCCTAGTGTCACGGGCCTACTGATTCACGCAGCGGCGCGGCCCGTGCGGCGGTTTCACATAGGCTCTTTCTTGTCACCCAGCCTGCCACGCCACATATTATGCCTTTATCTTTGGGTTGCTTTCGCCTGCGTCGGAGCTCCACCCGGGAGCGCTCCGGCTCAGACGGTTTAATGCCCGGGAGTAGGCGACTCTTCATAGTGGGTCCACAGCGGCGACAAACCCGAAAACTTAACCGGTCGACATGCGGACCAAGCTCACCTCGTGCCGTACCATCTGGAGCACTCTCACACCATTATGCTCAAACCAATCAGCATGCTTGATCTTCAATAAAGTCTTCAACTGTGGTCGCGAACGCCCACACTATAAGTCCGTGACATTTGCCCCCACCCAATTTCTTGCACGCCCTCGTGCAAGGCACCTTTCACCGATCTCGGCCTTCCTACGAACACTGCTACTCCCCTCGAGGCCATCATGTCGGCTAAGATTAGGCGCGTACCCCGGGCCAAATAAGGCGTCCATATCTTTAGGCGCGACATTACGATATGGAAGGCACCTTGTCACTTGACCCGCCGACACCTCATTTGGACTTCCATTCCTAGTAGGTTAGAACCCGTTACGCACTACTAGACAGCAACAGGCACCTTATGCGATATGGAGGAACGCCCATCCCTACATGGGTCCTCAATGCAGCTTCGAGCACCACGTCTTCGCCGATTCTTGTGCAAACTTTTGGAAGAGCGACTTTTGGCCACGAGAGCGATAAAAGGCCGCACCATACACGAAGAACCGCTCTGATACCACTTGTCACGGGCCTACTCATTCACGCAGCGGCGCGGCCCATGCAGCGGTCTCACATAGACACTTTCTTGAGACCCAGCCTGCCACGCCACACATTATGCTATCTTGTTGGTTTGCCACGCCTCGGGGCTCATCGGGAGAGCGGCTCCGACTCCCCGTCGGTTTGTGCGGGGAGTAGGCGAAAGCCCTCTTCATAGTCAAGTCCACGACCAGCGACAAGCTCCCAAAACTTAACCAGGTCGGCGTGCAGGACACCCGAAAGAAGCAAATGTCGATCCGCGCGCATAATTTGGAGCACTCTCACCTTAAGTAAGCTCAAACCCATCGGCATGTGATCTTGAAAAAGTCTTCAAGCTGCTTGGTCACGAGGCGCCCACACAATAAGTTCACGTGACACATAAGCTGTGTCTAGGCATACACTAGGCAAGGCTCAGTGTCCAGGGCATGTCTTAAGCGAGGCACCTTGCTAGGCTTGTGTCATGGCACTAGGACGAGCACCGTGTCTAGGCATGCAACAGCCGAGGGCACTAGGCATGCACTAGCGAGGCACACGTGTCCTAGAGCATGTACTTGGCCGAGGCACCTTTCCTAGGCTTGTCATAGCACTAGGCGGAGGCACCCTTGCTAGGCATCGCAGTAGGACGAGGCACCATGTCTAGGCATGCACTAGAGTGAGATCACCATGTCTAACAAGCATGCCCTGGGCGAGCACCTTGCCTTGGCGTAATCATGGCGCTAAGGACGAGGCCAGGTGTCTAGGCATGAACTGAGTAAGTCACGTGTCTAGGCATGCATTAAGCCGAGGCACCTTCCTGGAGCATTAATCGCTGGCTCGGTCGGGGCACCGTCTTCCAGGCGTCGCGTGGAATGAGCGCGTGTCTTGGCATCTTGTTGGTAGGGGCACCTTTCCTAGTCATGTCATGGTAGTAGGCCGAGGCACCGTGTCTAGGCATGCACGAGGCCGAGTCACCTTTTCTAGGCATGCACTAGGCTGAGGCACCTGTTCTAGGCATGCTATGGCATTAGGGTGAGGCTCCGTGTCTAGGCATGCACTGGGTGGGGATTACCTTTCTGGGCGTGTCGTGGCGCTATGCGGGCCACGGTGTTTGGGCATGCGCTGGGCCTAGTCCGGGTGTCCTAGGCATGCACTAGGCGAACCACCTTACTTGAGGCATGTCATAGGGAAATAGGTCGAGGCACCCTTGCTGGGCATCGCAGTGGTAGGGGCACCTTGCTGGAGCATGTCATGGAGTGCAGGCCGAGGCACCGTGTCCTGGGCATGCACTAGGCCGAGATCGCCGTGTCTGGGCAGGCACTAGACGGCGCACCTTTCCAATGTGTCAAAGACGCACTAGGCCGGGGGGCACCCTTTCTAGGTATCGCTATGAAGTAGAGGGGCCTTGTGTCTAGGGATGCACTGGGATGGGGTGCCTTGCTGGGCGTGTGTGCCCAGCTGGGACGGGGCAGGTGTCTGAGCGGGACAGGTCGAGTCCGTGTCTAGGTATACTAAGTGAGGCACCTTACCTAGACATGTAATGGCACTAGGCCGAGGCACCGTGTCTAGGCATGCAATAGGCCGAGTCATTGTTTCCAGGCATGCACTGGAGTGTGGCACGCGCGGGCATGTCATGTGTAGGCCGAGGGCACCATGCAGGGCATGCACTAGGTACAGATTACCAGCTGTCTAGGCTTGCACTAGGCAGAGGCAACTTGCCTAGGCTTGTAATGGCACTAGGCCGAGGCACCCTTGCTAGGCATGACACTAAGCCGAGGCACCTTATCTAGGCATGCACTAGGCCGAGGCACCAAGCCAAGGAATGTCATGGCGCTGGGCAGTGCGTGTCTAGGCATGCACTATGTAAAGTCACTTTATTATCCAGGGCTTGTACTAGGCGAGGTACGATTCGTGCCACGGTAGGGTGATGCGGAATCAAAAAAAATTTATATTCCTAAGTTCCTCCCTCTCACTGCCCAAAGTAGTCGAGCCTACTGTGATATAGCAGTCTAGGTCGAACACAGGGGATGGGTTTTTCTTCGTCTGAAATGGTTGAGTGAAGTCGAATGGTGAATTAAATTTGGATTTTGGATTTTAAGGTTCCCTTCTCAAACATTGCCAAATCCAAAAGGGGTCCATGAAGTAGGTTCATCCAGCAATTCAGGGATGGATGAAGTGAAAGCCATAATCACTCTGAGGAGTGGAAGAAATAGACAACCGATGCCATGTTGTTGAAGAAACATACGAAAAGGTGACTGAGAGGGTAATCTCAGTGAAGACCAGTGAAGAAAAACATGCCCCTCAGTTCCCCAAGCACTAGAGGCAAGAAAAAAATCCTAATAAGATTTGAAATTTGGGAGTGCTAAAATGATGAAGGTGAATATTCCAGCGACTTGCTTGATTAAGCGGTCTGACTTATGCTAGAAGTTCTTAAAGTACTGTGCCGCGGTCGAAAGGGTTAGGCATCGAAAGGAAAGCCCTTCACGAAGCGAAGTCGATTGCCATAATCGACAGATCCCGAGTTAAATACAAGGATCAGAGTCCCCTACAATTTAAGTCCCAGCATTGGAGGGTGCAGACCAACTGCTCTTAGACTTAGGGACGGTGCCAAGCTCTTTGCCATACTCGGTGTATAGCGGGTTAGAGTTTAGGGGAGCTCGAGCCTACGGCATTACTCTTTCATTGGCGGCCAGATGGTGAAGATTCTAAGGGAATAGTTGAGGATGTCTTGGTAAACAAACTCTAAAATAAATAAGCAAATCTTCAAAAGGGATAGAATAAAATATTGGAGCAAATCTTTCTAAAATCAATATGGCGGCTCCGCCGGGGTTTAATCGAGTCGGCCACGTTTTTGCCTTCCAAGGCTGAATGAGGTCAAATGAGTTTTCACATGTATTCAATGCATCTTGACCTCCCGATCAATTCTTCAATAATTAGGGCTGAATTCCCAATGTTCGGTGTGTTTATAGAAGCTCTCGTCAATCCCCATAGGCTGGGAAAGACTTTCCCTCGAGTCTTCATCGTGATAAACCTCGGTTTTCTGCCGTGAGTTCATAAATCCGACCCCACTAGATCGAAGTGCAGTAATTACCGATCAGGTTTATGCGAGCAAAGAAAACCACCGAGTGAGACCAGATTCAACCAACGAGAATCAGGCGCTCAGTGATCGCCTTATGCCTTGTAAGTAGGACAGGCTTCAATTTGGGCCTTGGATCTGAAACTTCCGGCGACCTCGGCGTCTGCGCCCCAGGGAGCACAGAGGCCCCCTTTTAAGGGAGATCAAAGGCCCCAATTTAAGGTACGTGTTGCTTGTGAGCCACCCTTTCGGATCTAAATAAATACGAGTGAGTAAAACCCGGAGCGAGGCCAAAATCATGCATGATGATGGGAGCGGATCCGAGCCGCGCTACCCTGCGTCTGGGTGATCTTTGGAATTATCACCATCACGAGGCACCATTAAACCCCCTTAGAGTGAAGACTAAAAGCGCTACGCAGCAAAATATAAGCGAGGATCCCTATGAAAGAGATCGGAAACACATTCCACTTATGTCGAGCCTTTGAGGCAGCCATTCAACCCATCCATAATATTGATGGCCGTCACTCCGCGGTGAAATGATAAGCGAGGATGCCTTAGAGAGCATCCTGCTCAAAAAAAACCATTCCAAGTCCTTGACATTTCATATTCGTGCAGCGGCGCAGCTTGTAGGCATTCTCTCAATTTTCTCCTATAATCTTGAGGCCATCTACCGCTTGGCCAGGCTTTCAAGCTTTCTGGTGACTTATCTTTGCGAAAGTGTACCCAGGCCAGTTAAACGACCCTCGAAAGAACTCAACATACTTACGGCGTCTATTTGCTTGTTCCACATATTTGGCATTCTTCTTCTCAATCTTCAAGCGAACTTCTTCATGCAACTTCTTGATCTCTTTGGCTCTAACTTTAACATCTCCACTAAATTGTTGAATAGTCGGATGGAATTGCTAATTCCATGGAGTCCAATCGGTTGTAGTCCATAGACTACCTCGAATGGAGCTTTTCAGCAGTTCTATGCATAGACCTGTATAGGCAAACTCAATTTGAGGTAGAATCAAATCCCCATTGTTTCCACGTTCTTTTTTTCCCACATAGCTCATTAGCAAATTTCCCAGCTTATTAAGTAACTTCCGGTTTTGACCATCGGTCGAGGGTGATAGAGTGCTGAGCAATTAAAGAAGTCGAGTTTCCTCCATAGAGTTCTCAAAAGTGACTAAGAAACTTAGAGTCTCGATCCGAGAAACCATAGTATTAGGAATACCATGTAGACGCACAATCTCTTTGGAAGTACAAATCGGCAACATGACATCATTAGACTTGTTGCATGAGTCTAGTAGACACGTCTTTGAAAACACATCAATGACCACCAGAATTGAATCTTTGTTTCTTTGTATTTCTAGAGTAATCCCAAAACAAAATCCAAGCTACACTCCTCCATGGCATGTATTTGGAATTGGCAATGGTGTATAGATCATAATGTTTCCATGAGTTTTTTATGCATCATACACATAACACACTTCTTGACAAATCTAGCAATGTCTTTCTCTATAGCTTAGGCGAAAAGAAGTTTGCCTTAAGCTCAGACTAAGGTTTTGCTTCACCAAAGTGTCCTCTAAGTTCCACCATGCAACTCATCAAGAATACTCAATCTCAAGGAACAAGAAGGGATGCATAGAGTGTTTCCTTTAAAGAGAAAACCATCCATCCTTACAAAACCCTTGAAAGGCTTGTCGCGCATACCTTAAGTTTCACAAAATCAGCATTCTCTCGTATAGTTCTTTCTTGCACATCAAATCCAACTACTTGGACTTGCATGAAAGTCAGCAGAATATCTCCTACTCAAGGCATCCGCAACAACATTATGAACACACTTTATGCTTGATTGTGAAGTTATGCGGCTTGTAAGAATTCCACCCATGCTCGCATGTCTTGATTCAACATGTTTGTGGTTGATGAATTTTAATTGCTTCATGATCTCGAGAAAAGCATAAGTAAACTATCAAAGCAAGTATTGACTCAATGAAACCAAGAAACTCTATAGATAGCATAGAACTCCTTGTCATAGGTGGGAGTACTTCCTTTTTGCTTCATTTAACTTCTCACAAAGCGATGGAGTCTTCCTTCTTGACTAAGAGACGGCGCAATCGACTTGAATCGTCACCTCTACGCCTTTAAAGACCGAGGTCAAAACAAACATAGGGCTTGAGTTTTTGGATAGATAAGAATTTATTTCCAAAAATGGCAAAAGCCCAACAACAACCAAACATGGTTGAATTTGTTCGACAACACTAGTCCACTTGAATTTGTCTCCCTTTAAGCATTCAGTTATATGAGCCATTATAGAGTACAAATCACGAATAAATCTCACATAAAAGAGACTAGCCATGAAAACTTCTCCATCATGGATCGAGCTAGGAGTTGTAATTGTAATCGCCTCTATCTTGCTTCGGTCCATTCAATTCCATCTTTAGTAACCACATAACCAAGAAATATGATTACATCGGCATAAGTCACACTTCAATAAGTTGAGAAATAATCGTTTGCTCCCTTAGAATAGAGAACAGTGCTTGAAGCGGCTCCAGTGCTCCATGAATTTTATATAGATCAAAATATCGTAAAGTATACACCACGAAATTTCCAATGCATAAGCAAGGATATGATTCATAAACCTCATATAAAGTGCTCAGGGGCATTGGATAGTCCAAATAAGCATCACCATCCTCATAGAGTCCATCTAGGAAGGTTTTAAAGGCCGTCTTCTGATGTCTCCTTCCCCTCACTTAAGAATTTGATGGTATCCACTCCTCAAATCAATCTTGAAAAGTTGGATGCCATAGAGTTGATCCGTGAATCATCGAATCTTAGATGGGAAATCTATATTCAATAGTAATCTTGTTGGTATCACACTATCAACACACATCCTCGAATCCGTCCTTCTTTGGTACTAGTAGGGGCGGGAACCGCACAAGGGGCTCTTACTCGAATAAGCCCTTTGTTGAGCAACTCATCAACTTGTCTTGTAAGCTCTTCATGTTCTTTAGGACTAAATCCACATAGAGCCGGTTTATTAGGCAAAAGCAAAGGAACTGATGCAGTCGTTTGATGTTGAATATCTCGTAGGGAATGAAGCCCGTATGGAATCTCCTCGGAGTACAACATCAACAAATTACGCCAAAATTGGCTCTACTTCTTTAGGATCTCCCCTTCTCACTTTCGGTTCTTAAATGTGACAGGCCATCACATTTGAACCAGCTTTGATTTCTTTCTCCAACTCGGATTTTGACAACAAAGAATTCTGCTCTGCTGGTTTGGAGGTTAGAGCAATTCCCGGTTTCAACGGTGCTAAGACAATTTTGTGCCTATCCTTGCGGAATGTGTAAGTGTTCTTGAAGCCATCATAAATTACGCCTATCATGTGCCATGGCCTCCCAAGTAGCAAGTGACAAATATCCATTGGAACAACATCACACCATGCCGTCTGGTAGTTGCTTTCCAATTGTAAAAGAAGACAAAGAGCACCTATGCTTTACCTTGATATCACTACCCTCGCTGAAATTCGGCTAAGTTTATAGGGTTTGGATGTGGATCCATCTTGAATCAAGCTTTTGCACCATCTCGAGGAAACACAGATTCTTGGAAGCTCACTATCAATAATAACCAAGAAACCATGTCATAGATGTGCACTTTGTGTAGAAGACATTGGACCCTTGACGATTCTCACCGATAGCGGTACCTATCTTAGACTCCTTTGAACAACTAAGGAAGTCCCATGGTCGGGCATAATATAGCTCATCCTTATTTTCATGGTGATTGATTGCCTCTTGACGTCTTCTTCCTCGGCTTCATATTGCTTCCAACTAGGGAAACCACTCGTCGGTTAGGACATTCATAAGCTATATGCAAATCCGTGGCATTTAAAGCCTGACACTGACTTGAGGTAGACTCTTCTTGTGGCTTGTGCACTTCACCTTTTACTTGAGGTTTAAGGGTGGTTTAGCTACTAGGACCCTTTGAAATTAAGATTCTTGATAAATCCTTCTTTAATCCGATTTGTGGTAAACCCCATGCTTGTTTAGAGCTCGACTTTTTTAAGGCAAGCTTTGTCACATCTTGAAAAGTGTTATATGGCTGTAATTGGGCAGTTTCAGAAATTTCGAACCTCAAACCCCGGTAAGGTAGCGAGCTATGGGTTGCTCCTCGACTCTTATGAGTCTCTCCTTTGATCATCAAATTTTCAAACTCGGTAGGAATACTCCTCCCACGGTCAAATTCTGGCTGGGTCGAATTTTTGAGGAAGATATCTTGGCGATAGTGGAAAGGAAGATACTTATTTTAGTTCTTTCTTAAATCTTCCCAGAGTTTCAATCTTCTTCTTGTCATCTCTACGAAGCTGCCTCTTTAAATTTTCCCACCAAAAAGAAGCATTCTTGCGCATCTTGATAGCCACCAGCCCCACCTTTTGCGGTAGGGGATCATAATATGTTAAAGAAGACACGTTCGCGGTATTAAGCCAATCCCGAGAAGTCATCGACATTCATTCTTCCTTAAGGAATTCCGGAATATCAAACTTTGGATTGAATTTGGAACCTTCATCATTATTACGTTTCTCATAGTAATCATAAATCACGATGTCGATCTTCATACCCTTCCTCCATAATCATATTCTTTTGAATGCTTGTATTTGGAAGCTTCTTGCGCCTCAGTAATTCCAGAACTTGTCTAAGTAGCACGATTTCCTCGTGAAACTTTCATCACCTTCACCTTCTATGAAGGTCTTTGTCGCCATAGGATCATCATTGATAGCCATTTTTGCTTTTGTAGATGTTGAACCACAGTTCAAGATCAACAATGCGTTTTTGCAATAGGGATTGAGAACCACTTGAACCATGATTAGGACTCTTGTCTCCGGAACCAAGAATACTCTTTAGCTTATGATCAGCCATCAATCCTTGAGCTCTGATACCACTTTGATGCAAGGTTGGGACCGTGATGGATGATCCAGAAGTTTAGGTAAGTCAAAATATGGGTTTGGGGTAGTTTTATTGGGCCAAAATAGGTTATGGACGAATTTTGGAGATTTTCTAAGTTAAGAAAGGTGAATTTATGGTATATAAGGGGAAAGGGGTATTTTAGGAAGGTTTTAGTAGTATGGAACAAGATTTGGAAAGTTTTTGGTTGAGGTTGAAAATTTGGTTATGGAAAGTTTAGAGAAAAGATGAGATGGTGAAGATAGTAGAGTTTGCACAAGAGTGGTTATTTACCGAGTTAATGAAACGATCCACACAAGATAGATAATGGAGTGAAGGCACCACAATCAACTATGGGCCCCGGGTTGATTGATGGCGGGACAGACTTAGCCACGGAATCCACAGGTATGAGAAGCCCGAACTTCGTCCCCAAAGGAATCTACCCGAGATAAGAACAAGAACTCTTAAAAGAAATCTGAAAATATTATTAAACTTGAGCGATTTTTCAAAATACTACATTATGGGGAGTATATATAAGTCTCATACTTTATGCAAAATCAAATAAAGCTTCTACTTTGCTTTAGGAAAGAAACTTTCTAAATTACATAAAGCAACTCCTAAAAACAAACTTTCTAAAATAAATAAAGCAAACTTTCTAAAATAAATAAAGCAAATCTTCCTAAAAGGGATAGAATAAAATATTGGAGCAAATCTCATAGAAAATCTTTCTAAAATCAATATAGACGCTCAGCGTCGGGGTTTGTCAGAGTCGGCCACGTTTTTCCTTTGAGCCCCGAATAAGGTCAAATGAGTTTTCACATGTATTCAATGCATCTCGACCTCCCCAATCCAATTCTTCAATAATTATGGCTGAATTCCCAATGTTCGGTGTGTTTATAGAAGCTCCTATCCAGAAGTTTATTTTTTTTGGATAATTAAGAATTTATTACCAAAGAATGACCCCGAACAAGCGAACAAGAGCATTACGAAGCCCAGGCACCGAGAAAACTAAAATCGGACAGCACCTCCCCTAAAAATATAGGAAAAGGGCAACAGCCCGATACAAGACCACCAAATGATCCACGACATACTAGAAACCGGTATTACACGACTACCAAACCTGGCAGGCGATCGAGCATACCTACGGCCTCACCAGGCCGAAAAAGCGCAAGCCCGCGGCACGGGCACAGGAAAACAACCAAGGATCTACCCACAACTCGAGCACAAGCAGCTACGCTAACCAATTTGAAAACATGAACACACAACCAACCAATGGAACCTGATGGATAACACCACGACCTGATCAGACAGCGAAGCAACCTAGCAATGAACCGCCGTCGACTTCCGGATCTCTCCACATGAAAAAAAACCGACTATGGCGGACAAGGACAATGACCTTCAGATCGGACATTCAATCTATAGGAAGGCCCATTTCCTACATAACCAAAACCGGGCCCCACACAACATGCGGAACCTCTCAACAGAGCCATGATAACGTCGTGTGATCCCTTTTTTTGAACAGGCATCTCGGCCCAGATCAGGGCTTGCCGGCCGTGATGTAACTCGATAGGCGAGCGTATTGCTCATATGAGCCTTTGGCGACACATCACCCTTTGTCGGATTTGGAATGATACGCCCATAATCTTAGAGTCGGACGACCATTTGAGTTAAAACCCGTCACTGCGGGTTGTGATAGCACGCTACATCGGTGGCTTGGACTTCCCAGTCGTCTTGATCTTTCCGAACAAGAAGGAACGACAGGTTCAGATGGGAACTCCAGCCTCACTTGAAGTCCCAACCAGATCCGTTTTCCCGAGAAATCTATCCAGAAGTTTAGGTAAGTCAAAATATAGGTTTGGGGTAGTTTTATTGGGCCAAAATAGGTTATGGACGAATTTTGGAGATTTTCTAAGTTAAGAAAGGTGAATTTATGGTATATAAGGGGAAAGGGGAATTTTAGGAAGGTTTTAGTAGTATGGAACAAGATTTGGAAAGTTATGGGTTGAGGTTGAAAATTTGGTTATGGAAAGTTTAGAGAAAAGATGAGATGGTGAGGATAGTAGAGTTTGCACAAGAGTGGTTATTTATTGAGTTAATGAAACGATCTACAAAAGATAGATGATGGAGTGAAGGCACCACAATCAACTATGGACGGGTTGATTGATAAACCGGACAAAGACTTCGCCACCAAGGAATCCACCTAGGTATGAGAAGCCACGAACTCGTCCCCGAGGAATCCACGAGAGATGAAACGAGAGAGAACTCTTAAAAGAAATACGAAAATATTATTAAACTTGAACTGATTTTCCAAAACACTACATTATGGGGGTATATATAGTCCCATACTTTCTAAATCAAATAAAGCAACTTCTACTTTAACTAGGAAAAGAAACTTTCTAAATTACATAAAGCAACTCCTAAAAACAAACTTTCTAAAATAAATAAAGAAAATCTTCCTAAAAGGGATAGAATAAAATTGTAACACCTAGTATATGTTTTGTTATATTCAAGTAAGGATTTTTGGGGAGTAAATGCAACCTATGCCCTATGATATTTAAATTGTGATTAAGATTAGCCATCTTAATGGTTGGTTTAATTAGAGGATTAGCAAAGTGTGTTAGATTGCGTGGGTTATGGCATGGTGGTCGATTATGCAATTAGGTAAGTTTAGTGGTTTTGTTAGGGTTTGAAATTAAGTATGTCTTTAAGGACCACTTTGAAAAACTTGTTAGTGGAGAGGGACTAAAAGTGCTTAATATCCTTGTGAGCTATGTAGCATCATGAGGGCATGACCTCATATATGCATGGTAGGAGATCTTGGCACATAGCAGAGTGCATGAGAGAAGCTTGCCATGTGCCAAACAAACCAATTCTCTTGGTTTGGATGCTAGACCAACTTCTTGCTAGAAGTGGAAAATTCTGGAAATTTAGAAAGGGAGAGTTCTAGAGAGAAGCTAGGAAGGAGAGAAAAGGCTTGAAGCTTGGTTTTGGTGGAAAAAGTTCACTAAGGTATGTAAACATAATCTTTGGGGCCTTAGTTGTATTTCTTGCTGGACTTTGGTTATATTCTTGGGTTTTGTTGGGATTACATCCTAACCCTAGATTTGATGAAATGTGTGTGTTTAATTGGAACCCTAAATTGTAAAAGACCAGTTTTGTGAAGATATTGGCATGTGTGTGTGTGTGTCCAAGAGTCTTTACATCCGACTTTCCACTTGACCATAGCAAGTGTTTTGGCCATAAGTTGGCTAAAGAACTCCGAACTGGATGATTCCTAGTTGTAGAAGAAAGAAGCCCAGACCTAGCCCTTGAATGTCTAGATTAACCAAAAACTAAACCCTACCATAAGACCCTTAGATTTGAGGTTGAAAGTCGAGTGCAATTCTGTCCCTGATACAGGAGGCAGTTCCAGTTTTTGAGTCATAAGTTGAGTTATATTGATCCAAATGGAGTGATTCAAAATCCTTCTTAAAGTAGACACATAGGGGAGTAACTTCATGAAGAAAGTATGGCTAAAATTATGGCTCATTTGTTCCCATAATTTCAATCAAAAGTAAGGGGTGAAGTGAGGACCACCAGTTCTGTCCCTAGGAAATAGTCTCGGGAAGGTCAGTGTAAAAACCATAACTCTTGATTCCGAGGAGTCCGAATGACCCTAATTTAAGAGGCTGTAAGAGCTAAGAGATAGGGAACTTTTGGACAGAAGACCATAGTGAACAAAAAGCATGTATGGCTAGTCAAATGGTAGTTAGAAAAAAGAAAAAAAAAAGGGTCTTGAGATAGTGGAAACAAGGTACAAGTGTTGTGTGCTGTTTGTGTTACCCCTAATAAGGGGTGTTAAATGTTGATATTAGTAAAAGTGCAAAAGAGTGCTCTTGAAGGATCAAGGTTTATGTTGGTAGGTATAAGAATATGGCCTTGATTCAGTGGTAAAAGTAGCTAATAAACCAATTGGAATAATTTTATGTAACCCGGATTGTTTGAGGCTAAGAAATCTTATGACTTGTTAATTGCAAATCCTTTGGAGTAGCCTCGGTTTTGACTTCCTTGGGAGACTTATGGATTTTGAATCCAAGGAAGGTAGGGGATCTTGTAACCTTCTCCTGCATACCATGGTTTGACAAAATTACAGCCATTCCATACTTAATTTGTGTGATTTTCTAATGATATATATATATATATATATATATATATATATATATACATATATATATATATATATATATATATATATATATATATATATATATATATATGTGCGTGTGTGTGTGTGTGTGTGTGTGTGTGTGTGTGTGTGTGTGTATTTTTATATCTATGATTCTTGAATTAAGCGAGTACGTGATGTTTTTAAATATCCATGTGGGTGAGTGCTTAAGTGAAATTGTTTTAAACATGACATGGGTATGGGGTGTGTGAGAGTCGGGATTGATGTAGTGGACCGCGGGACTATGGTAGTCCACTGGGTTATAGTCGGAAAGGTCACGATATCACGGGATGTGGCGTATCCCTTGGTAGTAAGTCCCAGCAATTTGTCGTTGTTCGGGGATGATCGGCTAGTCCCTGGGTGAAAGCCCAAAAGAGTCACTGATGAGGGGTTGAGATGGTGGTAGTATTGCATCCATTTGTTTCCACATCAACCTATTAATTGAAATGCTCATGTTTTGAGATGTGTTGAATTATTTGTATTTTGAAATGTTTTTATAAGCATGGCTTGTTATGGGATTCACTGCGGGTTATCGAGACTCACCCCCATTATTCCTCCACCTTAGATCACGGTCTGAGACCAGTTTGCATGACTTGAGAGTTTGACTTACGGGGTTTGGGTTTGGGGGTGTCACGTCAGCCTTAGCATGCTGGTGGTTGGGCATACATTTTGAGGAACATCTAGTGTTGTGTGGAGGTTCACACTGTATATTTTGGATAGTTCATATCGATCATGGGTCATTGTATATTTGGCTTATGGCCATTAGTTTGGGACACTTTGTAGAAAGTTTTGGGATTTTGTATAAATATTATTTTGATCAAGTGTAAGTGTATAGTCTTGGGTGCATTGAGGACTTACCTCAGTACAAATATGTATATATATGTTTTGAGGCGAGTAGGAGTTGAGGTTTAATTACGTTTCTAGTTACTCAAGTGGGTTTAGACTCAGGTTTGAGAAATACAGGTTGATATATATGGTGTGTAGAGCTAGTGGTAGCCATTTTTTATCCACATAGTGTTAGTTTTGAAAGAATCATATTTAGGGACTCATTATGAAAAAAAAAAAAAAAAGATGGTAAAATAACATAAATCCCTGCAGTAAATCGGGGTGTGACAAGTTGAAATATCGAGCAAGGGATAAATCCTTGGGAGATTAAAGGAATTCAATGGTACATAAGTTCCTAGGCACACTTTGGTATGATGATGAGGCTTTAGTTTTTAGTGCTAGGATTGTGCTATTGGGTGATGATATGATTTTCATATGGCATGGCCTGAGCTTCTACTTGGCGACAACTAGTGAAGGGTATTTTAACGATAACATGTTTGTGATTATGTGATAACATGTTGGTGATTCTGAAGCATGATATAATGAGTTTAAGATATTATAATGCTTGTATGGATTTTTGCCATAGTATTGGCTAGTGTGTAATGATTCTTATACCATGTGCAATTGTTATGAATCGGGTAAGACAGTTAGGTCAATAGCGGTAAAGATTGCATAGCTATAATAAATTGATGTTGAGAACCCTAGAGTTATTAATGGTTCTTGTACCATGACATCGTGCTAACTGATTGTCTATTTTCTTATATATAGACAATGAATAGAGGAAGGAGAAGAAGTGGACGACAAAGGGTCAGACAGCTGTGAGATCCTCTTCACCAGTTCAAGAGGATGGGGCTGGAGAGCGTGGCGTTACCTCCGAGGGTCCTTCCGGAGAAGATGGACGTGCGGTTGATCAAGGATTTCAAAGACTTATTCCCCCAGTGTTTGAGATGGTGTCCAGTTCCTTGAGGTGAGCATTGGCTAAAAAGAAGTAGAAGATTACGGATGTCTTGGAAGTCCCTGGAGAGTGGAGAGTTTCTCTAGCGTCCTTTATGTTGAGGGCGAGGGTGGTTAATTGGGATATAGTTAAGAACACCCGTGATGCACCTTAGCGTAGGGTGGACTCGATTCGAGTTACTCTTGGTGAAGTGCTTTCTGAGGCCATGAGGAGGCCAGAAGATATCGGAGTTTATTGCACAGTAGGGGCTATAGCTGTGGCCAAGGTATACCTCCACAATTACTCTGACGTGGGAACATTAACGGCATGTGGTAGCAAGCGAGCAAGTGAGACGAACAGGTTCGGGAGGTTTGAGGCAGACATTTGGGTTTCAGTGGCTCCTTTCATGCCCGCACCTCTGATTGAGGTGGTGGAGCAGGCCACGATTATTGAGAGGAGGCGGCAGAATTCTGAAAGGAAAGAAATAAGAATTCCAGGTTTGGTGACTTCAGGTTAAGGGATAAGAGAGATAGCGCCCGAAGGATGGAGGCAGATTCCCACGACGATTTGCCCGTGCAGCGGGGGGCAAACTAATGGGAATGTCTGATTGAAGGGACATGGGGCCTCGGACGTGTTATGAGTGTGGTGCGACAGGGACACTTGAGGTGGTGCCCTAGAGATTCTGACGGCGGAACACCCAGCCTCTTCAAGGTCAGTTTCGACCAGTAAACCATTCGCGTGTTCAAGGAGGACAACCTCGAGGAGAGATTCCGGAAAGGAGCGCATCTGCCCGGGCGGGTCTCGAGGCCCGAGTCTTCCACTTTGTGACTATTTCGGGATCGAGCTAATGTGCTAATTAGGTATGGTTTTGTGTTATAACATGGGCACATGTATTTGTTTGATTCGGGTGCATCAACGTTCATTTTATATCACTGCTTTTCTTCCATTTGGACTTAGAGATTGCACATCTCTTGTCCTTTGTTTATTGAGACACTATGCAGGTGGCGTGATGGGAAACTAAGTGGGGATGCAGTGGTTGTGTGTTGAATGTTGGGGGATCACAGTCGTGATTGACTTAGTACTCCTACATATGCTTGATGTTTGACGTGATTGTGGGAATGGATTAGTTTAGCCTGCACATCATACGATCTAGGCGTTTTGAAGAAGGTGACCTTCAGTTAGTTTGTGGAGTCATAATAAAGCCTATCACGGTTAGGAACGAGTCGGACTCGATCGTTGATAGAGATGGAGAAAAAGTGGTTGAGAAAGAATAGGGGCCAGCACTTCCTTTTTACTATGCCGGGGAGAGTAAAAGGAAGGTAGGGAGTGGATTATCCACCAATTAATGACTTCTTGATGTATTTCTGATGAGTTGCTAGATTTCCTATAAGTGGAATTCTCCATCGATTTGTATCCGATGTGATCCTATTTCAATAAGCTCCATTTAGGATGGCTCGGTTGAGCTTAAGGAGTTGAACCTACAAGCCACCCCGAAGTGCGAGGTAAAAGTTCATCCGGCCAAAGATACCTCGCCTTAAGGTGCTCTGTATTCGTGAAGAAGAAGAAAAACGAGCGCTCACGATTTATGTGTGGATTCACAGGAAGTTAAATAGATGCTTGATGAAGAACAGAGTACCCACTTCCTTGGATTTGAGGATTTGTTTGATGATTAGGCGGGGCTTGTGCTCGCTCGAAGATTGATCTAAGATACGGTATCATCGGTTGATGCGGGACTCGGATATCCCACGAAGGCGCACCCGCCTGGTATGAACGCCGAGGTTTGTTGTCATACCTTTTGGATTGACTAATGCTCATTTTGCCTTTATGGATATGATGAATAAAGATATATAAATCCCGTGTTGGATCGGTTTGTGATGTTTGTAAGGGCGACATCCTGATATATTCGAGGTGGCCCGAACATGGCGGCATTTGCGGAGTTAGTATTCTGGTACTAAGAGAGAGAATCAGTTGTATGCCAAACTAGAGAAGTGTGATTTCTTTTTTTTTTTTGGATAGTTAAGAATTTATTACCAAAAAGGGTAATGCCCCAACAAACACAGAACAATACACAGAGCCAAAAGGCTACATGAAAAAAGAAAAACGGACAGCTCCTCCCCTAAAACCTAGGAAAGGGGCATCAACTTTGATTGCAGGATCCTGCAAACGAGACGAAAAAGCCCGACAAGCTGCTCAACAGAGCCCACAAACAGGGCAATAATCAAAACCGACCAGCATACCGACCAAAGATAAACATAAGCCCACATCCCGGGCACAGGAGAACCAAAACATAATCCAGGCGTCTTAAGATACGGGATAAAGCAATCTGTGAAGCGAGGCCAGAGAACACAGTCGGACGGCGCCTCCCTTCCAACCATTTAAGAAGCACATAGGAAAGGGGCATCACCCCGAAACAAACAACCACCAGAAACAACAGCACAAAATAGAACCAACAGCCCACAACTCGGGCACAAGCAACATAAGAAAGCTTCCCCCAATGGCGAAGGCAACAAACTCTACACTAGAGGTAACCATCATCAAATCCGACCCTATTTACAGGCCATCATGAAACCCACCACAGAAACCAAGCCCTCAACCCGGCCAAAGGAGAGAGAAAACAAAACCCGCACACAACCCCGTCAAATGCATGAGGATACCCAAATACTTTGTGTTCGGATCGGGGCTAGGCATGGTCAGCCCAGAACTCGGATCACGATCGGATCGATCTGTGAAAACCTGATCAGGATAAAGCGAAGCCCTACCCCCAGTAGTGTGACGGTCGGACCCACCGTTAATTGCGTGGAAGAAGGTAGATCCCAGAAGCGGTAATCACGACTCCACCAGCAGTGGAGAGGCGGGATCTTGGAAGCCATGTATTGAGTGGACCAGATCGAGGAACCCGATTGAATATGCAAAGATGTGAAAGGCGGAACCGGAACCGGCGCTACCTCGTGAAATCGTCGAGCGTCTTTGGGCTATTACCTTCCAGCCTTAAACAGCCCTTGCAGCCCTCTGCCCATATCCATAGCCGTTTGAAACGGAACCCGGTCTGACGGGGTATGCCTTAGGGCGATCTTCACGATCGGATCTGGCCGGGACTAAGCTATGCTAAAAGCCCTTTGCCTATGCGGGGGAGAAACCAGTAGCGGTGCTAGAGACATCGCTTGTACCGGCGACACCATATTCGGCTATAACTACAGCATAAATGGTGGAGTTATCGTCAAAGATGATCTTCGAAGCGCGATCATCGGAGTACGCCACATCACGGTTTGAAACAGGTTTCCTTGTAGAGGAAAGCGGAACTTACTAAATAAAATGAAATCTGATTAGGGCGTCGAATTACTCCCACCATAAAGGAAACTAAACGGACACGGAAAGCCCATTTGGTGTGAAATCACATATTCACAAGGCGGAATCGGGAAACCACAAGATGGTTACTTGTGAAACCGTCTCGGGAGAGGCAGGAGACCACACCTCCCGTCTCACACTATAGAAGTGTGATTTCTTGTTACAAGAAATCCAGTTCCTAGGGCACATGGTGTCTAAGGAGGGTATTTCAGTGGATCTGGCAAAGGTCGAGGCCGTGATGAGGTGGGAGCGACCCGAGTGTCTTTTGAGATCATGACTTCCTTGGATTGGTGGTTATTGCAGTCGGTTATTAGGAACTTCTCGAGGATTACATGTCAATGACTAGACTAACACGCAAGAGAGTGAGCTTGTTTGAATGACAAGTGAGTCTTTCCAGGGTGAAAGAGATTGACTACGGCAGGGTGTTTATTACTCCGGGTGAGTGGGAAAAATACGGTTTTCTGTGATGCCTCAAGGGTTGGCTTGGGGTGTGTACTTATGCAAAAAGGTAGAGTGGTTGCTTATGCCTCTAGGCAATTGAAGAAACATGAAGAGAATTACCCCACGCATGATTTAGAGCATGCTGCAGTAGTGTTTGCCCTAAAGTTATGGCGGCACTACTTGTATGGTGAAAGTTTGGAAGTGTTCTCGACCACAAGGGTTTGGAGTATATTCACGCGAGAGGGTTGGATATGAGCGGAGAAGGTGGATGGAGACACTTGAAGACTTGACTTTCTTTGCAATACCACCCGGAGTAAAGCAAATGTAATTAAGCTGATGCCTTGAGTAGAAAATCAAGAACATGGCTGGGTTTGATGGCTATAGTGGAAGATGTATGATTATAGGCAGTTCCCACAGTGCTGATGGGGATGAGCCCCAAGGCATCTTTTATCGTTGGTGGCTCATTAATGGTTTATCTAAGAGTCATTGAGGCTCAGAGGAGTGATAAGAAGCTTGAGGGGCACACGCTCGCAGTGGTAGCTAGTGATGCACTGAAGGGTGGAGCATTCATGCGAAATGGAGGGGAATCTATTTCCTCAACGGATTTTTGTGCTTAGGATGATGCACGGTTGAGAGAGGGGTGATGGGGAAGCTCGTCACTCTCGGTTCCATGATGCGTCTTGGTGAGACAAAGATGTACCACGACTTGAGATTTTGGTGGCATGGGATGAAAGAGAGGCGTGGCGGGTTTCATCTCACGAGTGTTTGACACATGCTGACAAGTGAAAGTTGAGGCACCCGGGGAGACCAACGGGGCTGTTCGCGGCCGTTACCGATCCTGGAATGGAAATGGGATCATGTGGCGATGGACTTCGTGGTAGTTTGCGCAAGACTCACGGGGTAAGATGGTGTTTGGGTGGTTGTTGGCCAGGTTGACTAAATCATTTCTTAGCAATAGGACCGACTCTATTCTTACTTTGAGCAAGTTGTATGTGAGGAGATTGTGAGGAGGTTGCATGGTGTACCTCTCCATTGTCAATCGGATAGAGACTCGAGGTTTACGTCCCGATTCTGGCAGTCTTTGCAGAAAGCTTTGGGAACGGAGTTGAGATTGAGTACAACATTTCACCCTCAGACTGACGGGCAATCTGAGAGAGTGATTCAGATTCTGGAAGATATGCTTAGAGCATGTGTGTTAGACTTCCAGGGGAGTTGGATGGACCATTTGCCTCTGATTGAGTTTGCGTATAATAATAGTTTCCAGAGCAGTATTGGGATGGCACCGTATGAAGCTCTTTATGGAAGGCCATGTAGATCGCCTATGTGCTGGACTGAATCAGGAAGAGGCTACTTTGATTGGTCGGATTGGTGCAGGAAGCAGCGGAGAGATAAGGGTGATCAGTGATAGGCTCTTGGCGGCCACGGAGCGACGAAGAGTTATGTTGACCTGGGAGGAGACCCTTAGAGTTTAGGTTGGGGACCATGTGTTTTGGGAAGTGTCGCCTCGCAAGAGATATTCGTTTGGTAAAAAGGGAAGCGGCCCCTAGTGCATTGGTCCCAGTTGAGATTCTCAAGAGTTGGAGAGGTAGCTTATCAGTTAGCTCTTCACTTGCAGGTTGTTTAGGATCTGTGATGTATTCCACGTTTCATTATTCTTGATACCCAGGCAGAATGTTCCTTATACTAGATTAGCGAGAAGCTGAATTTGCAAGAGAATATGAAATATGAAGAGCGGCCAAGGGAGATTCTAGATGTGCAGGAACGCGTGTTGGAACAAATTATTTCCCTAGTGAAAGTGTTATAGAACACCATGGAGTGGAAGAAGCTACATAGAACTAGAAGCAAATGTGAAGAAGAGTATCAGGAACTCTTCACGAGTTAATCTGATTTAATTTCGGGAATGAAATTCTTTTGTAAGGACGGAATGTAACACCTAGTATATGTTTTGTTATATTCAAGTAAGGATTTTTGGGGAGTAAATGCAACCTATGCCCTATGATATTTAAATTGTGATTAAGATTAGCCATCTTAATGGTTGGTTTAATTAGAGGATTAGCAAAGTGTATTTAGATTGCATTTTTATGGCATGTAGGTCGATTATGCGGTTAGGTAAGTTTAGTGGTTTTGTTAGGGTTTGAAATTAAGTATGTCTTAAAGGACCACTTTGAAAAACTTGTTATGGAGAGGGACTAAAGTGTAATATCCTTGTGAGGCTATGTACTTGACATCATGAGGGCATGACACCTCATATATATGCATGGTAGGAGATCTTGACACATGCTTGAAGTGCATGAGAAAGAGCTTGCCATGTGCCAAGCAAAACCAATTCCTCTTGGTTTGGATGATAGACCAACTTCTTGCTAGGAAATTGGAAAATTCTGGAAATTTAGAAAGGGAGAAGTTCTAGAGAGAAGCTAGAGAGAGAAGGAGGAGAAAAAGGCTTGAAGGAAGCTTGGTTTTGGTAGGAAAAGTTCACTTTCAGGTAACATAACATGATCTTTGAGGCCTTAGTTGTATTTCTTATGGACTTTATGGTTATATTCTTGGAGTTTTGTTGGGATTACATCCTAACCCTAGATTTGATGAAAGGTGTGTTTGGTGGAACCCTAAATTGTAAAAAACCAGTTTTGTGAAGATGACATGTGTGTGTGTGTGGCTGTGTCCAAAGGGAGGTGCTGTCCAACACCCCTTGACCCCATGACAGTGTTTTGGCCATAAGTTGGCTAAGAGCTCCATTGGATGATTCCAGTTGGAGAGGAAGCTGAACCTAGCCCTTCAGATGTCTAGAATTAACCAAAAACTAAAACCCCTACCATAAGACCCTTAATTTGAGGTTGAAAGTCAGGTACAGATTCTGTCTATTGCAGGCGAGTTCCTGTTTTTTGAGTCATAAGTTGAGTTATATGATCAGTAAGGTGATTCAAAATCCTTCTTAAAGTAGACACATAGGGGAGTAACTAGCGGAAGAGAGTAACGACAATTACTTAAATCATTTGTTCCCTGTTTCGTCAAAGTAAGGGGTAGTGGACACGGATTCTGTCCCTAGGAAATAGTCTCGGGAAGGTCGAGGAATTAAAGACACGCTCTTGATTTGAGGTCGAATGACCTGATTTTAGAGAGGCTATGACTAAGAATCAGGGGAACTTTTGGACAGAAAGGCCATAGTGAACAAAAACATGTATGGCTGATCAAAATGGTAGTTAAGAAAAAAGAAAAAAAAAGGGTCTTGAGATGAAATTTGGAAACAAGGTACAAGTGTTTTGTGTCTTTGTTTGTTACCCTAATAAGGGTGTTAAATGTTGATATTAGTAAGTGCCAAGAGAGTGCTTGAAGGATCAAGGTTTATGTTGGTAGGTATAAGAATATATATATATATGATTCAGTGGTAAGTAGTAGCCAAACAAATTAGATATTTATGTAACGAATTGTTTGAGGCTAAGAAATCATATGACTTGTTAATTGGATCCTTTGGGGATAGCCTCGGTTTGACTTCGGGAGACTTGTGATTTTTGAATCCAAGGAAGGTAGGGGATCTTGTAACCTTCACCTGCTTATACCATGGTTTGACAAGTTGATTTACGATTCTATACCATTCCATAGCGAATTAATGTGAATTTTCCAATGATATATATAAATGTGTATATTTTTATATCTATGGAATTCTTGGTCACTTGGTACATGATGTTTTTAAATATCCATGTGAGTGAGTGCTTTGTGAAATTGTTTAAAGCATGACATGGGTATGGGACTGTGTGAGTCCGGTTGATGTAGTGGACCGCGGAACAGCTAAGTCACACAGGTTGTAGTCCCGGAAAGGTCAGCGATATCACGGGATGTGGGCATATCCACAGGTGGTAAGTCGGCAATTTGTCGTTATACGGGATGTGGGCATATCCACAGGTAGTAAGCCCGGCAAGTGCTTCGTTGTTAGGGATGATCGGCTAGTCCTGGGTGAAAGCCCCGAAAGAGTCAGCGATGAGGTTGGACGTTGGTAGTATTGCATCCATTTGTTTCCACATCAACCTATTAATTGAATGCTCATGTTTTGAGATGTGTTGAATTATTTGTATTTTTGAAATGTTTTTTTATAAGCATGGCATGTTATGGGATTCACTACCAAGGTTATCGAACTCACCCCATTATTCCCTCCACCTTAGATGCAGTCTGAGACCCGGTTTGCATGACTTGAGAGTTTGACTTGCGGTTTGGGGTTGGGGTGTCGTCAACTTATATGCTAATTGGTTAGGCATACATTTTGAGGAACATCTAGTGTTGTGGCCAGGTTCACACTATATATTTGGATGATTCATGTCGATCGTAGGTCATTATGTTGGCTTATGGCCATTAGTTTGGGACACTTTGTAGAAAGTTTGGGATTTTATTGTAGTATTATTTTGATCAAGTGTAGGTGTACTAGTCTTGGGGTGCATTGAGGACTTACCTCGGTACAGATATGTATATATATGTTTTGAGACTTGGAGTTGTGGGTTTTGGAAGAATTCACGTTTCTAGGCGATTACTCCAAGTGGAGTTTTGGACTCAGTTTTGAAGAAATATCTGAGTTGATATATGGTGTGGCAGAATTTTAGTGGTAGCCCTTTTATACAAAGTGTTGGATTTTGAAGAGTCCTATGTTGGGACTCTTGATGAAAAAAAAAAAAAGATGAGTAAAATAACATAAAAATCACATTAGAAGTAGGTGTGACAAAATAATGGAGCAAATCTTTACAAAAATCAATGTGGCAGCTCCGTCGGGGTTTGTCAAGTACGATCGTTTTGCCTTCCAGATTTAAATGAGGTCCAGTGGGTTTTCACATGAATTCATTGCATCATGAACCCCAATCCAATTCTTCAATTGTTTGAATTCCCAATGTTCGATTGTGTTTATAAAAATCTACATCGATCCCCATAGTGAGAAAAGACTTGCCTCGAGTCTTCCGTGATAAACCTTCAAGTCATAGCAATTTTTGATAATTATAAAAATTAATTTCCAAAAGGGCAATGCCCCACAAACCAAGAAAATACAAGAAGCCAAGGCCCCATATAAACCGAAAACGGACAGCACCTCCCCTATAAACATAGGAAAAGGGGCATCAACCCGAAACATAAACAACATATGCCTTGACCATTGTAAAATACAAACAAGCCCACACCCGGGCACAAGTAACAAACCCACCAGCAACCCAAGGAACTTCAATCATCTCAGCCGAGAACTGATCAAGCACTACCATAGAGACAATGTACTGGAAACCTGATAAAATATTACGTTTGCCGCTCACGGATGAGTATCAACAAGTAACCCAAAGAGACAATCCAAGCAGCCCCAATGCAACCAATTCCACAAATGAACCAATGCGGAAACCACACAACCACAACCGGCCACAAGCGACATGGCACACACCATCGGCACAGCGCGAAGCTATCTCGTTCGATTGTAGATTGTCAATCGATCTTTGATGGGTATAAATCTTGGCAATCTTTGTATCGAAATGACCAACACCTAGTAAGCAAAACCCATAGCATTCCCTTAGGGAATGAAACACAACCCCAATGGAGAGCTAGAATCCAAAAGGAAAGTCCCCGTGAAGGCATTAGACAAGCACTTGCAATCAAGTGCGTTTTCTTGGCATGTAAGAAGTCAATTGACATCTTTGTTGGTGCCGGGTTTGAGGCAAAGCGGGGATAAGCATGCTGAAATTCATAGTGACCCATCCGGAAAATCAGATTTGTGCGGGAAGGATGAGCACGAGCATTGATGGTGACGGCGGGTGCCGTCGTGGATAAGGCGAAAACCCGCCGCGGAATCAGCTGAGCGTTCATCGTCTGGCCAGACTTCTTTGCCTCCACGGCGCCTTTACCACGCGTACGGGGCGCCTTTTCCCTCATCTACTAGATGAGCGAGATCGAGGTTCAGGCCTGATTCGAAACCCTGACCAACTGCAAATTGGCACATCTTTCTTGTCGATCGTGACGCATGCCGTCTCGAAGTGAGGCTCAGAGTTTTATTCGTGAGTTCGCCGTCAGGCCACGGCTAGATCGGTCATGGAAGCCCGATCATCGTCCGGTTTTATGCAGGCAAGAAAACCTGGTGAGACCCCGATTCAACCAACTAGAATCCGACGGCTCCAACGATTAAGCCTTGCATGTAGTGAGGACGAGCTCAGCCCCAGGCGGCGGATCGAAACTTTTAAAGCGACCTCAGGCGTTGCACCACTAGAGGCATAAGGGCCCCACTTTTGGGGAGATCCAGGCTCCAATTTGAGGTACCGTGTTCATAAGGCCACCTAAGCACAGATCTAAACAAATACACAGCGTGCCAAAACCGGAGAAACCGATCGAAATCATGCTGCGATGATGGGAGGCGGATCACGAGAGCAGCGCTACACTGCATCTGCGTTGAGCGGTCTGGGAACTATCACCATACGGAGACTCGATTAAACCCCCTTAGAGTGAAGACTAGGCACTTCCTGCAACAAAATATAAAACGGGATCCTATGAAGGGATCGAGCACATTCCCTTGTATCGAGGCCGCACAGAGGCAGTAGTAAATTCAACCCGTCCATGTATTGATAACCCGATCACTCCACGGTGAAGGCGATAGCGGGATGCCTAAGAGGCATCATAATAACGCTCATTCAAGTCCTTCGACATTTCATATTCGTCATTAAGCTGCAACGTAGGCATTCTCTCCAATTTTCTCTATAATCTTGAAAGGGCCATCTACTCTTGGCTTGAGCTTTCCATACTTTTATGGTGGAAACCTATCTTTGCGAAGGTGTACCCAAACCAATTCGCCAACCTCAAACTCAACATACTTGCAGCGTCTATTTGCTTGTTCCACATATTTGGCATTCTTCTTCTCAATCTTCAAGCGAACTTCTTCATACAACTTCTTGATCTCTTTGGCTCTAACTTTAGCATCTCCACTAAATTGTTGAATAGTCGGATGGGGTTCTAATTCACTTGGTCCAATCAGTTTGTAGTCCATAGACTACCTCAAATGGGATTTCCCAACAGTTCTATGCATGGACTTATTATGGCAAACTCAATTTGAGGTAGAATCAAATCCATTGTTTCCGTTCTTTCCCATAGCTCCTTGTAAATTTCCCAAGCTTCTATTAGTAACCGGTTTGACCATCAGTCGAGGTGATAAGAGTCTTGAGCATTAAAAAAGTCCCAAGTTTCCTCCATAGAGTTCTCCAAAAGTGACTAAGAGCTTAGAGTCTCGATGCGAAACCATAGTCTTAGAGATACCATGTAGGCGCTAATCTCTTTGAAGTGCAGTGGCAACATGCGAAGCATCATTAGACTTGTTGCATAGTCTAGTGAGCCATCTTTGAAAACCTATCAGCGACCAGCGAATCGAATCTTTGTTTCTTTGTGTTCGGTAATCCCAAACAAAATCCAAACACCTCCTCCCCATGGCATATTTGGAATTAGCAATGGTGTATATAGTCCATAATGTTTCCATGAGTTTAGCCATCCTTACACCTGACACACTTCTTGACAAATCTAGCAATGTCTTTCTACAGCTTAGGTAGAAAAGAAGTTTGCTTTATGATTCGTGCCACGGTAAGGTGAGCTAAAATCCAACAAATTTATATACACCTAAGTTCCTACTACTGCCAGTAATCAAACTCTTGCATTATAGTGGTCTAGGATCGAACACGGGGATGGGGTTTTTCATCCACAAAATGGTTTGCATCGATTGCATGAAGGTAAGGCTTTCTATTTGGACTCTTTGGAATTGGGGTTTAAAAAGCGATAGGAATGGTTTGAAAGCGAAATTGCAAAAGGCGAAAGTTAAAGGTGAAAAAGTTAACTTTGAAGATTTGGAGTCACTAACTTAGTAGGATTAGAGGCCCGAACAAGTGTCCTCGGGTTTATCCTCGCGTTATGACATGCAACATATGTCCATGGCATACTTAGGATCTATATTTAACTAGCAAACCTCACCCATGAAACATCTCTCCCTATTTGAGTCAAAGCAGGTAGCATGCGATTCTGTAGGCCCCTTTAGTTAAAACCTAACATTCATTATCATTTCGAGGAGGCTCGTAGGAACCATCTAAAGAACAACAGTGCATCTCTCACCCGAGCAACTTTGCATCTAAGCACATGAAGTATTGGCCAAAATAATAGCAATTAAATGTTATTTAACCCTAATTGAAGAACCCTAACATGTAAATATTATCTCGGAAGGCTCGTAAAAACCATCTAAAGAACAACGAGTCTAAAGCATGGAAGTATTGGCCAAATCAATAACATCCCATTATTTATGCGAAACTAAGTTTTTGAGAATAGAGGCATAAATACACTACCCGTAGCTTTTAATACAAGAGACCCAAACATGCATATGCCCCACCACCAAGCTAGCTTCCTTCCTCTTGAAGGAGGCATGGCATCTCTTGAGTTGTCATCCTCAAGAGGGGTGTTTGGCAGCCGAGAAAGGGAAAGAAAGAGGAGAGAGAAGAGAGAAAAGAAAATAAAAGCAAAACCTAAAATAAAAGACTTTATTTACAAAAATAAAAACTTACAAAAATATCTTCTCCACAATTTGTTCACCAATTGTTCTCCTTGGTTACAAAACAAGAGGGGCTTATATAGGCCTCCTCAAGGTATGAAAATACCAAAAAACCTATGAAATTGGCTAAGTTATTGGACAATTAAGTAATACACCAAGTTTGGAGGCGGTTTGGCATTAATTACAAAGCATGTGAGGCATCAATTTTAAGCTAGAGTGAGGAATTTCGCTAACCTCATGAAATCAACAGTCTAAGCGAAAACATGAAATTTAAGCTAAGGATGGAAAATTTAGGCTATTTAGCGAAATTTCGCTAAGCAAACGAAATTCTTGTGAAATATGAAAATCAGGTTTCACTAAAGACAGTGCTAGCGAAATTGGGATGAGTCTAGCGAAATTTGGTGTTTTCGCTAAGGTTGCGAAATTTTAGCTAAGGTTGAGAAATTTTCGCAATCCTAGTTTCTGGCTTTCAGCGAAATTCGACTTTGTTGATCCTTCCTGCATTGCCTCCTGTCTTATTTGCATCACATTTTCTTAAATGCCTTGGTTTTCTCTTTGATTCTTGGGCCGGTCAATGCATTTGAGACTTGAGTTCAAACTTCATGATTCATCATTCATCTCGACATTGAACTCCAAAAGTGCGCAAAAGCCTGTAAAACAGCCAAAAATACTCTCTAAATGGCATAAGTACTACTAAGAAGACTAGAACACTTCAATTGGTATATATGACATGATTAATGTGCAAAAGCACTTTCAGAAAACCTATCTAATATAGGGTTCAAAATTGCACTTTGGGCATTAATCCCTTTCCATAAACTAAGTTTTGCTTCACCAAGTATCCTCTAATGTTCCACCATGCAACTCATCGAGAATACTCAATCTCAAGGAACAAGGCAGGATGCATATAGAGTGTTTCCTTTAAAAGAAAACCATCCATCCTTAAATAACCCTTGAAGCGCATACCTTCAGATTTCACCAAAATCGACATCCTCACCATTATAGTTCTTTCAGCACATCGAATCAACTACTTGGACTTGCATGAGTCATAGGGCATGTCTCCTACTCCAAGGCATCATGACAAGCGTTATGAACACCCGCTTGGCAGTTGTGAAGTTATGCGCTTGTAGGAATTCCACCCATGTCGCATGTCTTCGATTTAACTTGTGCTGGTGGTTGATGAATTTTAGTGCTTCATGATCTCAGAAAAGCACAAATGGCTTGTAAAGCAAGTATTGACTCCAATGAAATAAAGCTCTATAGATAGCATAGAACTCCTTGTCATAGGTGGACTACTTTCTTTTTGCTTCATTTAACTTCTCACTAAAGAAAGCGATGGGTCTTCCTTCTTGACTAAGGACAGCACCAATCCCAACTTGAGATGCATCACACTCTACTTCGAAGACTTTGTTGAAATCAGGTAAAACCAAAGGGGCTTCAGTTTTTTTTTTTTGGATAGGTAAGAATTTATTTTCAAAAAGGGCAAAAGCCCAACAACAACCGAACATGGCTGAATTTGTTAAGCAGCACTAGTCCGCAGATTTGTCGCTTTAGCATTCAGTTATAAGGCCATTATAGAGCTAAATCCCACGAATAAATCTCCTATAAAAGAGACTAGCCATGAAAACTTCTCACATCATGGATCGAATGGAGTTGGCCAATTTGTCCTTTTTATCTTGCTTGGTCCATTTCAATTCCATCTTTTGACACATAACGAGAAAATATGATTACGTGGCATAGAGTCACACTTCTTCAAGTTGACAAATAATCATTGCTCCTTAGAATAGAGAACAATTGCTTCAAATGCTCCAAGTGCTCCACTTCAATTTTGCTATAGATCAAAATATCATCAAAGTATACCACCTGAAATTTCCAATGCATGGCTTAAGGATATGATTCATAAACCTCATAAAAGTGCTAGGGGCATTGGATAGTCCAAATAACCTCACCATCCACTCATAGAAGTACATCTCGAGTTTTAAGTAGTCGTCATTCATCTCCTTCCCTCATCACAATTTGATGGTATCCACTCCTCAAATCAATCTTGAAAAGTTGGGCCTTTCCATAGAGTTGATCAATGAATCATCGAGTCTTGGAATACGATCTGTTTAATAGTAATCTTGATGACTGTCCTACTATCAGCACACATCCTCGAATCCATCCTTCTTTTGGTACTAGTAGAGGCGGGAACCGCACAAGGGCTCTTACTCGAATAAGCCCTTTGTTGAGCATCATCAACTTGTCTTGTAAAGCTCTTCATGTGTTCTTTAGGACTCATCTATAGAAGTAGGTTTATTGGAAGTAAGCAGGGGCAGTACGAGGGTCGATTTGATGTTGAATACTCTCTCATAGGGGCGACCCACATTATGGAATCTCCTCGGGTACCATCAACAAATTACGCAAAATTGGCTCTACTTCTTTTGGGATCTCACGTCTCTCACTTTCGGTTCTTCAATGTAACCAAGGCCATCCCACATTTTGAACGGCTTGATTTCTTTCTCCAACTCGGATTTTGACAGCAAAATTACCTTTCTGCTTTGGTTTGGAGGTTAAAGCAATTCCGGTTTCAAACGGTGCTAAGACGATTTTGTGCCCATCCTTACTTGAATGTAAGTGTTCGCCTTGAAGCCATCATAAATTACTATCATATTTGCCATGTGGCCTCCCAAGTAGCAAGTGACAAATATCCATTAGACGACATCACACCATACTTCGTCCTGGTAGTGCTTTCCAATTGTAAAAGAGACAAGGCACCTAAGCTTTACCTTGATATCACTACCCTATTGATCCAAGCTAAGTTTATAGGGTTTCGGATGTGGATCCATCTTAGATCAAGCTTTTGCACCATCTCCAGGAAACACAATTCTTAGGCTCCCACTTATCAATAATAACCCGAAGCGAGCCACGTCGCCAAATGTGCACTTTGTGTGAAAGACGATGGACCGCAACCAATTCTCTCAATAGCGTTTTGCCTATCTTGAACTCCTTTGAACAATAAAGGAGTCAGTGAGTGGGCATAGTAAGCTCATCCTTATCTTCATGGTAAGATTCAATTGCCTCTTCGACGTCTTCTTCCTCAGCTTCATATTCTTCGACTAGGGCAAACCACTCGTCGGTTAGGACATTCAGAAGCTATATGCCCAATCCGTGGCATTTAAAGCGCCTTGCCTTGACTTAGAGGTAGACTCTTAGCGTGGCTTGTGCACTTCGCTTTTACTTGAGGTTTAAGGGTGGTTTTAGCACTACTAGGACCCTTTGAAGTCAAATTCTTGATAAATCCTTCTTTAATCCGATTTGTAGTAAAACCCCCATACTTGTTTAGAGCCTCAACTTTTAAGGCAAGCTTTATCACATCTTGAAGAGTGTTATATGATTTGTAATTGGGTGATTTTAGAAATTTTGAGACACCAGGCCGGTAAGGTAGCGGGCTATGGACTGCTCCTCAGCCTCTTGCAAGTCTCCTTTGATCATCAGATTTTCAAACTTAGCCGAATACTCCTCCATAGTCAGATTCTGCTGCTTCAAATTTTGAATTTTGAGGAAGATATCTTGGCGATAGTGGAAAGGAGATGCTTCTTTTAGTTCTTTCTTCCATCTTTTCCCCAGTTTCAATCTTCTTCTTAATAAATACTCTACGCTGCCTCTTTAATTTTCCCACCGAAGAAGCATTCTTGCATCTTGATAGCCACTGACTTCACCTTTTGCCGCTAGAGGATCACCAATATTCAAAGACACGTTAAATGTGGTATTAAGCGATCGAGAAGTCATCGGCGTATTCTTCCTTCAAATTTCGGAATATAGGCTTTGGATTGAATCTGGAACTTTCATCATTATTCGTTTCTCATAGTATTAATCATCATGTGGTATGGATCTTCATACCTTCTTCCATATCATAATATTCTTTTGAATGCTTGTCTTTAGTCTTCTTGCGCCTCCGTAATTCCGAACTTAGCTGGCGTGCAGTTCCTAAATCAAAACTTTCATCACCTTCACCTTCCATGAAGGTGTTTGTTGCTCATAGGATCATCATTGATAGCCATTTTCTTTTGTAGGCGTTGAACCCACCCAGTTCATCGGCAATGCGTTTTTGCAATGGGGATTGAGAACCACTTGAACCATGATTAGGACTCTTGTCTCCGGAACCAAGAATACTCTTTAGCTTATGATCAGCCATCAATCCTTGAGCTCTGATACCACTTTGATGCAAGGTTGGGACCATGATGGATGATCGGGAAAGTTCATTATTAAATCCAAAATATGGGTTTGGGGTAGTTTTGTTAGACTGAGGAAAATAGGTTATGGACAGATTTTGGAATTTTCTAAGTTAAGAAAGGTGAATTTATGGTATATAAAGAAGGGAAGAAATTTATTTTAGGAAGGTTTTAGTAGTATGGAACAAGATTTGGAAAGTTTTGGGTTGAGGTTGAGACTGTTTAGCAGGAAGTTTAGAGAAAGATGAGATGGTGAAGATGGTAGAGTTTACCGCAGTGGTTATTTACCGAGTTAATGGCTTGATCCACCTGAGATAGATGATGGAGTGAAGGCACCACCTGATCAACTATGGACCGGGTTGATTGATAAAAATTTGGACAAAGACTTCGCCACCAAGGAATCCACCTAGGTATGAGAAGCCCACAGGCTGAATCCCCAAGGAGATACACCCCGAGATAAGAGAACATCAAGAGAACTCTTAAAGAAATAAAATATTAAACTTGAAGCTGATTTTCAAACACTACATTATGGGGTATATATAGTCCCATACTTTCTAAATCCAAATAAAGCAACTTCTACTTTAACTAGGAAAAGAGCTTTCTAAATTACATAAGCAACTCCTAAAACAAACTTTTAAAATAAATAAAGCAAACTTTCTAAAATAAATAAACGAAATCTTCACAAGGGATAGAATAAAATATTGGAGCAAATCTAAATGCAAATCTTTCTAAAATCCAATATAACGCTCCACATGGGGTTTGTGATGACGTTTTTTGCCTTCCAAGGCAAAATGGGAGTCGAAAAATGAGTTTTCACATGTATTCAATGCATCTTGACCTCCCAGTCAATTCTTCAATAATTAGGGCTGAAGATTCCCAATGTTCGGTGTGTTTTATATAGAAGCACTTACATCGGCGAGCCTCGAGCATCAACTGCTTTGCTTTAGGCACCTTGATGGATTACGGCAAACTCCACAGATTATCGGTAGTGGCCTCAACCATCGCCTAGAAATATGATTCACTCTCTCTCTATAAATCTTGCAGCCGGATCTATAACTTTTGCCGCTTGGCTTCCTCGCGTAGTTGCTCCTCCACGGACCGCGTGCCCGGTCAATCATTTGCGGCATTATTTATGGCGGAAGGCTATTCAGGCTACATCACCCAGGATATCCGAGGGTATTGGTTCAATCGGCAAAGCTTGTCATGTGACATTTCTACACTTCAAGGAGAAGGTCCGTAAGGACCAGAGCTCGGGCGGGGCTATTCCGCTCGCGATGCCGGTTACTATGCCACGTCTTAGAGCATCTTGGGTTCCCGGAGGAGCCACGTATAGAGCGTTGGCAGAGTTGTCCTCAAATCTTATCCCATGAGCGGACCCTATCTATGCTGCTCTCTTTTCTTCTACACCAGCAAGAGGAGGTAGAGGATGATTTTGCGGAGGACCTACCTAGGGGTGAAGCGGTGATCCACACAGTATGGCGGAGTGGAAGGACTTCGGGTTACAGTTCATCCACTAGGTCCATCTCCCTCTTGCTTGACTCCTCTGGTTGCCGGCCCATCTTCCACATCACAGCAGGCATCCGAGCACATCCCTGTCACTTATAGGGATTTATCAACTCTTATGGATGCTGTCCGCGCACTTGCTACTACTACTGCATCTTTAACGGCTCTCGAGACGACGTGGGCGAGGCGGATGTGGCCAGGGTCACTCTAGCTCAAAATCAAGCTATTCTCCTACAGATACAAAGCCACCTAGGTCTCCCACCAGTTACAGTGACTGAGCCTATACAGACCACTACTCATGACCGGTCTCTTTTGTTCCCGGCCCGAGTAGCCTCGTTGGATATGCTAGCGGGAAGCCCACATGAGTAACCAGTCCACTTGCATACCTCCTTTCGCAGTGAGGTGGTCACACTTCCTTCTCTAGCTTTCCTATCAAACCTCGTGAGGACACAGTTATACTTTGGTTTGGGGGGGGGAGGAGAGTTAGCGTCGGAAGTGGCATTTATCTTACATTTGTTTTGTTTTATACTTGTTGTTTTAGTTTTATCAAATTTACTACTTGTCTTGCATAGGGCCCATTTTGTATGTATGTATTAGCCAATAGTAGGCAGTGGTTTATTTTGTTTAGCTTTGTATAGTGTTCAGCTATGATAAGCTTGTACTAGCCCTTTTGGTTATATTAAAAGCTTTATAGCAGTATTTACATTTTCTTTTGCACCATTTTTATTATTTTATTTTACTTAACTTTTGTATATAAATGTTTAGCCTTGCAGTGTGTTGAACTTAAGCCTTTCCTAATGGTGTCATCGTTAGAAGGGCCCTATGCCGAGTTGAGTGGATGACTAGTCAACTTCTTGTTGTATTTAGCCTTTTTCTCTTCCATGGCTGGCTCGCCACACCTTTGAGCACGTTAGGTCTCGATGATAGGCTAAGAAGCGACCTGAAAACCCACTCTTGATGCAAGCCCTTACCTAGTGTAGATTTGGCTCCTTGAATAGGTTGTGGACCCCATGAATAGAAGGCCAATGTGTCTTCAAAATAAAGAAGAGAAAAGAAAAGTGAAAAGAAAGAAAAGATCGAATGCATTGCTTTGTAAGAGCCGGGCATGGGTTCGAGGGGGTATATAGCGAAAGCCTTTAAAGCCCGATGCCCTAAACCTTCACTGGTTGGGAGTCACCGACTTTGTGTTCGCTATACGGGTGGATGGGTGGACTTTTGCGAATTGTAGGTGCTGGAAGCTCGAAATCATTCAGAGTCCGGGGTGAAACCTATAGAGTTTGTGGTCGAAAGATCGTCATGGCTTGATGCCCTAAGCCTTCACTGGTTGGGAGTCGTCGATTAATCCTCGTTACATGGACTTTGGTGAAGTCAAACCCTTAGCATTGCACCCTACAACGTAAAAAGAATTGTGTAATAAAGGGCAGGTCCTGATCTATTTAGGTTTTTAACACGCAAGGTTATGACATTAGCTCGGTTGGGGGGGGGAGGGCGTGCAGTTTCATGGTTTGTGGGTCTGGTTTTTGGACAAAACAAACCGTAGCTTTTTATAGAAGAGCCTGGTTCATGCCCACCTCGGAGGAGGGAGCTTGTTGGTGGAGTCCAGCGCGGTATAGTTTCATTCTTTGAGATGGTCTTAGGTTAGGTTTTATTGATTCTCATGGCAGGCTATGCATTACTTTTACGAACCTTTTTGACCTCACATGTTTTTATTCTCTACTTGTTGATTTTTTCTGGCATTGCTATGGGAATAGCAATGTGTCGGTTGGGGGGTGTGATTAGTACCCAAAAAGTGCTATTTTGAACCCTATTTAAGATAGGTTCTAAGTACTTTTGAGCACCCGATCATATTAATTAAACCCGATTGACTCATGTAGGTCCCTTTGGTACTAATGATTGTATTTCGAAATTTGTAGTAGTTTTGGGGTTTCATAGAAACATATCCTACCATATCAAGCTACGCATACCGAAGTTGAGCTGATTTACACCGAGTTCGTTTGAGTTACATTTGATTGCGTAAGCTAGGGAGCGAAGAGAGTGAAGAGATGAAACAAAGTTTGATTGCAGGTGGAATATGCAGGATGCAAGCAGGAGAAGACAAGGAGAATTTGCTAGAATAGCGAAATTTTCGCTATGTAGTGCAATTTCTCTACATAGCGAAATTGCACTATGAAATTTTCGCAATAATAGCGAAATTTTCGCTATGTAGTTCAATTTCGCTACATAGTGAAATTTCGTTATGCTAGCGAAATTTCGCTACATAGTGAAATTTTCACATGCAGGAAATATGCAGCCGTGTTTTTGTGTACCAAACGGCCCGTTTTTATTTTTCCATCTCTACCCTCCTTGTAATGATACTATTTAGGATAAATTGGTATTTCACCTTTTGTGGGCTATATAAGCCATCTTATGAACAATTTGTAACCTAACTATTCCACGAGGCATTTTTTCCATTACGAATTTTGTTTTTGGCTGTTTTTCTCTTCTCTCTCTTATTTCTCTCACTTTTGGCAGCCGACACACCCTTTAAGGATGATAACTCCAAAGGATGTTTGGCTAAAGCCCTCAAACCTTGAAGAGGATGGTTGCTAGGTTGGTTGATGAGGTTTCGCGAGGGTGATCCTCTGTTTTTCTAAGCGATTTTGGGTATTTATGTTTCAAACTTTCAAAACTAGGTTTAAAAGCTATTTGATGTACTTTCTTTGGTCAATAATTGGCAAGCTTTTAGGGTTCAGTGCATTCTTAATGTTAGATACACTGACATCCATTAGTTGTCATTTATGAGCCATCAGGGGTAGGTTAAATTCTAGATTTCAACTACAAGAACAGTTAATGCTCAGTAAATGCTATGGTTCAAAGAGGAAAGGTACTAAGGGTTGGTTTTTAAAGTTAAACAAAGATCTTGTTTTGGAAATGACTATAGGTCATTTACCCTAATGCGAGGAAATAACCCGAGGACACCTTTACAGCCCTATCATACCAAACTAGTGGCCTAAAACTTAAAGGTCTTCTTTTTACATTTTATTTCAAATCATCATCAGTTAACATAGTGACAAAAACCACACTTTTTATACAAATCCGAAATCCAAACAAAAGCCTCACCATTTTGAATCATTATACAAATCATTTGTAAGCATCCCGTGCAGCTTAAAAATCGTTTTCTCCATGTTATGCATATTGTAGTTCATAACAAAACCGTCATAAGCATCAGGTAGAGTTTGGAGAATGATATCAGTGGTCAATTCTTGGCTAATCGGTAGACCAAGCTTCTCAAGATGATCTAGGTAGCCCTTCATTTTTAAGACATGAGGCCTAACTGAGTTGCCTGCAACCATTTTGCAAGAAAGTAATGCCTTTATGGTGGCAAACCTCTCAATGTGGGCCTACTCTTGGAACATTTCCTTGAGACGGGCTATCATGGTAAATGCCTCCACGACCATGCAGCCTGATTTCAGTTCCATGGTGGCAAGCATAAGGCATTGAGCATCAGCTGGATCATTTGATGCTTAATATAAAGGTAGCCCTTTGAGCCCTAGGAGCATTCTTTGCATGATTCTTGAGGCAATTCATCCCCAGGACATATAACTTCCTTTCTTGCATAAAAAAGGCAGTTCTCGAGATTTCTGTGCCAATCAAGGAAGTTGGTCCCATTGAGTTTGTTCTTCCTCAGGGCGATCCCTATTAACAAATTTGGCGTGTTGTTTGTTTCCATTATCTATAAGTCATTTGCAAAGTATTTTAGAATTTCAATAATTAAATATGCGAGGCATAAAATACTCCCACTAAATATTACCAAATATTTAACCCTCTTATTTTAATTGGATAATCTCAATATTTGAGACTTTAGTGATCTAAGACCCATATTTCACCAAACTCTAAGTAAGCTTTGTGCTTTAGTCTGGCTATTTAGGTAGATAACCAATTACCAATTGTATCTAATGCAATTCTTGGATTCCCATGGGACTTGACAATCACATGTCATAAGTAAAATCCCATTAATACCCTCGGTCCAAAGCATTTTGTCTTATTCCAAGTCACCAAACTCAGCCATATGGATATCACCATTATCCGTCATGCCTTACTAAGATGGATTACATACCTACTTTGGCATGACCGTAATCGTGAAGTCTTGATAAATGTGAAATTATAGTGGCATTTATGACAATTTCTAAAGAGGATTTAATTTATATTTTAATACTACCATTTCAACTATGAATTCATCCATCATACCATTCGCATCATCACGCCGTATAATAATGGCATAAATTAAATGTGGCATATCATGGCCCAAAGAGCTAGATTGATTTCATAAGCGATATGAAGATCGAATGTCGATCCTAGGTAAAATCCAACTCCATGGGTTTGCTGAGAACATCTTTAGATAGTGCACTTTTCGAATAAAAGTTTAAGAAGAATGCATCCTCTGTTAACGTTTTGTGATTTTAGGTGATCACACAGCCTTGAGCAGCTATTCTTCTTTACAACTTGTGAAATAACTGGGGCTCTCATTTGAAAACTTGTCAACTGCCAGTTTATGGAAATCAATTATCCGATGCTTCAGCTGCATGTCTCCATTATAAAGATTCATCTGCATATTTAATTCCTTAAATACACAAAATAACTTCATACGGAGTCCATAAAGCGTGAGTGCCATAGTACCTCACACATATGTAATTTACAAATAAATTCAAATTAGACAAAATGTTGTTCCAATATACAAAACAGGATATGTATTATGAGTAACAGTTCTCATACATATACAAAAATATATCAAGGCCACAACCCGAGCCTCTTCTCAATTTTTAGCCTCTAGGGAGCGCCGTTTGTTTACACGTGACCTGTACTTGAAAGGGGGGGGTGTTCCGCGATAGGGTGAAATTTCACCTTTCATTAAAACAAAACCTACCGGGGCTACTCCCGTGATTGCACATGCAAATGATCATCTCACAGTCACACAAACAACACAATCCATGCAAACATGCTGTTCTATCATGGAAAAAAAAAAAAACTACATGCATATATGAGACGACACTCTAGATGCCCCATGTAAATTGACAGCCTGACCGCCACCCGATCTGATGTCGTGGGAAATCAATACGATCGATTAAACTCATCCTCTTTGAGTCTGGCATGTGATATTTATTTAATCGTTCGTGTCTTTTGAGCATGAGAACTTTCCGAGTCTCACTAAGGTCTTACCTTTGACATTTTCGGGCTTTCACAGTGGATGCGCTATCTATCCCTACTTTCTATGCTCGCCTTATTGGAACACATTTTCATTTAACATTGTGTGACTCAATTGAATTTTGTCCCATTCCCGAGCCCACAAAATTCAACACCAAACGCAGTGCCAAATCAGTACCATGTACACACACACCCATGTAATGCGGTGATTTGTCATACACCAATTTAATGCAATTGTGCCACTGCACTCAAACTCACTCAAACTCATGTCCAATGTATGAAGACCTCTACATGGACATTTTACCTTGTACACTAGGTGTGTACCATGAACTCTCATGTCTAATGCACATAGCAGTTCATATATTCAGTTCAATATCAATTTACATGTTGTTATACTAGAATTCCACTCACTCAATTCAATACATCATGAAAGCATACATTCCCTTAACTCCTAACATCAATTAGGCAAATATAGGTTATGGCTTACGTCTCCAAGCTGGGACATAGCACCTCAGTCCTACAGGCTGCAACATGCCAAAACATGGCCATGTTCAAGCACAACACATATAACTCCAATTGTTTGGAACACGCAAAGTCCATCATGTCATCTCTTAACGAGAGATGGCACTTTGTCATGATTCACAATGGCTTAAGATTCAAGCCTCATACCATCATAACTGAGTATAGAGATTAACCCTAGGCATCACAAAATCCATTATTTAAAATTGATCTAAAAGCAAGGAGAAACGGTTTGGAAACACTATTTTTAACATGGCTACTCAGTTTTCAAACAAGATTTTTAACATGGCTACTCAGTTTTCAAACAAGACCAGACACTACCTGAACATAGCTCCCATTTGAATGCATTTCAGAGTCAAAAGGAGTAGGAAATTGGATAGACCTATTTCAAGGAGATATGTTTCCCCTATAAGTCTATTTTACCCACAAATTAAAATCATTCAATTCTAATGTCTTGATGGCCATGTTTATGGCCAAAGGCTCACGATCATAGAGATCTGTCTGACACAAAAGCGCCTAAACCTAGCTCCACTTTGAATGCCTTTCTGAGTCAAAAGGCGTTGGAAATTGGATAGACCTATTTCAAGGAGATATGTTCTCCGCTAAGTCTAGTTTACCTAAAAACTAAAATCACTCAATTTGGACGAGTTATGACCAAGTTATGGACAAAACACATTTAAGGGTTCGAAGGGAAAAAAACTAGGCAGCATCTCCCCTAAAACACAACATTTTCCCTATACACGAAATCTCCTCCATTGAGGGTCACAACCAAACTCAACCAATGCCATTTCCATGGCCCCAAGAAAGGAAAATAACCAAATAGGCAAAGTCCCTACCTCTTATAGTATGTGGGATCAAGTCCTTGATCATTCAACCTTGTAATAATGGAGGTCTTATAGCTTTTCCTCCTCCTCTTCCTTCCTTCCTTCCTTTCTTCTCTATTTTCTAGTCTTTTCTCCCCTACTTCTCCTCCTTCTCCTAAACTCACGAATTGTTCTAAGAGCAGAGTCCTTCTTCCTTCACCATGTTTTGATCAATCAGCCTGAACCCACTGGCTAGGCATTGTTCTCAAAGCATACGTGACACATAGCTAAGTTAAGGCATGTGTCATAATATAAAACTCATCCCACTATAATGCATACATTCACAAGGGCATGACACTTGGACACTCAAGTGCCAAGTGTCCCCAATTCTAGTGCCACGTGGCATGCACTCTCTTGCCATGTCACGCTGTGATTGACTCGTTGAACCTCGAATTGCGTGAAAAACCGACTGTCTTAGGATTTGACGCAATTTGTCTAGTTCAACTAGATTTCGCGAGATGATTCTAACACTGCGATCCATTTTGTCATCTAAGATTTAGAGAAAAATCTAGGGTTTACTGTGCAGATCCAGGCAAAATTCTTGATTTCTTTCTTTTCAGGAGAGAATCACGTTTTTCTTGGGTTTCACATATTTATACTATACAACTTATAAATAATAATCAAGAAATAAACACGACACGCATGTCATATTTAAATTACATATCCCAAAAATGCTTCAAAAATTAAAAATGACATGCATGCCGTATTTAAATCGCATATCCCAAAATAAACAAATATTTAAATTAAAACATCCACATTGACATTGGTCTAAGGGTCATGCTATGCACCATACATATTTTTCACAAAACATAGAATAATTATAATATCTCAATAATTTATGTGTAGATTGTATTTTGTAACATCAGGACCCATTTGTATTTATAGGCAAAATTTGGTTTGAATTAATTACTAAGAATTAATTTGAAACATTACGAATTAATTCAAACTTAATTGTAAGAATTAATTCGAAATATGATGAATTAATTAAAACTTAATTGTAAGAATTAATTTGAAACGTTATGAATTAATGCAAACTTAATTGTAAAAATTAATTCGAAACGTTATGAATTAAATAAAGCAATGGTTAGAATTTGAATTCAAAATAAACCCTACATTTTCAAAAAGATGGTTGCGAGGTCGAGGGCGGTGCCACAGGTTGCCTTGTGGGGTTCAAGGGGCAAGCCCCTTGCGGGGTCAAGGGGCAACGCCCCTTTCGGGGTCAAGGGGCAGCGCCTCTTGCAATGGCCCCGCTGCCCTTTGGATTAACATTCTTTCTCCTAGTACCATTGCCCTTCATGATTATGGAATTAATACCGCCTTTTACAGAACAATATATGTCTATATGCATCAACCATGCATAAAGTCATGCAAGGTTGGGACCATGATGGATGGTCCAGAAGTTTAGGTAAGTCAAAATATGGGTTTGGGGTAGTTTTATTGCGCCAAAATAGGTTATGGACGAATTTGGAGATTTTCTAAGGATAAGAAAGGTGAATTTATGGTATATAAGGGAAGGGGTATTTTAGGAGGAGTTTTAGTAGTATGGAACAAGATTTGGAAAGTTTTTTGGTTGAGGTTGAAAATTTGGTTTTGGAAAGTTTAGAAGAAAAAGATGAGATGGTGATGGAAAGTAGAGTTTGCACAAGAGTAGTTACTTAGAGTTTTTAATAAGCAGTCACAAGATAGATGATGAAGTGAAGGCATGCACAATCAACTATGGGCCGGGTTGATTGATAAGACGAGACAAAGACTTCACCACGAGAATCCACCAGTATGAAGCCCGCGAACTTCGTCCCAGGAATCCACCCGAGAGATAAAGAAACGAGAGAACTCTTAAAGAAATCTAAAAATATTATTAAGCAGTGATTTCAAAGACTACATTGAAATTATATGGCCCCATGCTTTCTAAATCAAAAAACGCTTCTACTTTTTTTTTATGGATAGTAAATTTATTTCCAAGAGGCAAAGCCAAACAAACAAACGATGACAATGTCTAATGACTAGGAAAGACGAAAAGCGGACGACACCCCCTTAAAAAGGGCATCATCCCGAAAACCTTCCCCCCCAGAAGGAGGGGAAGGCCACAACCAATACCAATACATAATGGCCACACCAGGACCCCACATGTCTGAGCCGAAGCGAAGAAGCTATCGAAAACGAAGCCACGCCCGGGCAAAGGAGAGAAAAACAACCTGCTACAACCGGAGCAAAGGCAACCAAAGATCACAAAATAACAACCCACAGCAATGGCACAGGCACCAAACAAACCAAGGGAAACCCCAAGGGAACCACACATCCACAATCTGGGCACAAGCAATCGTTCACTAAAGAAGCAAAACTCCACGACCCGACCTGGACGAACAGGCAAACCCACCAAATAGAATCAAGCCCATACCCCGGGCAAGGCTAGCCAAAAACCCAACAAAATAAAGCCACACAAAAACCGGGGAAAAATACAAAGGCCAAAGGCCACGGAGAAAACAAAAAAGGGTTGGCACCTCCTATAAATATAGGAAAGGGCATCAACGTCTGAGCAAACACATGCCAGCGCACACAAGCGGAAATAAAGCCAAGCCCACATCGGGCAAACCAAAACCAGACCTCACATCCCGAGGCCCGGTCAGTCAAACCAACCAAATATAAGCAAGGCCCACATCACGGGCAAGGAAGAACCAGCAAAATTCCCACCCCTTTGCCTAGCAAAGCAGCGAGAAACGAAAGCGAGGCAAGCCCAGCATGGAACATGCTAAATACCGCAAAGGCCAACCAGGACCATAGCGATACGCCAATCAAACCATTTACCCATAAACGCAGGCCACAGGAACACGGCCAAAGTCCATTAGCGCATCCATTCCATCGGCCACAATGTTCCAACCGGCAGACATACTAGGCCCAAACTTGTGCATTCCGGGTTCCTAAACACCAAACATACAATGGTGCTTAGAAACTGAAAGATGCAAGCCAAGATATCGTCTTGAATATCTGAACAATAATCTAGTTCCTCAACCCTCGAATATTCCACACAATCCTCCATTTTAAATAGACACGGATCCAGCAATACGGTAGTATATCGAAAGGCTAAAATTAGCCTCACGGAGATACATCCCCGGCGCAAATAACCTTACCGGATCAAGAAGAGAAACCGGACCACTTGTGATCCACTGCGGCTGGCCGCACCGGCCAATGAAGACGACACCACGCCACGATCATAATTTATGGTAGCCCGACCGCCCGACCTGGGTTATAGCCTTGAGCGGCTCTGGGGATATATTCAGCCCATACGGATCGACCCATAGACTCCGGCGATCGACCCAGCGTCGCACGCCTTGATTGCATATCGGTCATTGGACCCATGATTTGGGTAGCTTGAAAACCGGCACAATCTGCGCTGGATCGAACTACGCCGCGATCGGAGCCTCTGTAGGAGCGTGGTAAATTTCGGGCTCGCGGGAGAACGGACCCGATAACTCCACGGCGGGGCTAGGACGGCGACCTTCACCGCTCGTTTGGCTTGGTAACTCGCTCAATGAATCTGAATCCACGGATCTGCGCGAGCGTCCACTTTTGGGGGCTTGAACCAACATTAGCCGCATCAGCGACTATAGGCCGGGAAGAGACCCCATCGACATCCCTTCCCGTTTTGGTATGGGATACCCATTTTGGAAACCAGCGAACCAGTGTGGACAAACCCCACATCCCTCGAGCCCCTCCATGGTGACTACGAATCAGTCACGAACCTCCATATTGGAATGCTTACCCTGAGAGCATTCCTCCATCGTTGGAATGTGTTTCACAGGATAGCAACTTCTACTTTAACTGAAGAAACTTTCCTAAGTGAGAACAACTTCTACTTTAACTAGGAAAGAAACTTTCCTAAGTGATTACAAAAGCAACTCCTAAAGAAAACTTTCTAAAATAAATAAAAGCAAATCTTCCTAAAAGGATAGAATAAAATATTGGAGCAAATATTTCTAAAAATACAACATAATCATAAAACAAATCCTCGAAGATCCTGTAATAAATCCTTTACAAAATCAATGGTAGCTCCATCAAGGGTTTGTCAAGTCGGCCACGTTTTCTTTTTTTGCCTTCCCAAGGCCCAAATGAGGTCGAAAAGGAGTTTTCACATGTATTCAATGCGTCTTGACCTCCCCAGTCAATTCTTGATAATTAGGGGCTGAATTCCCAATGTTCGGTGTGTTTATAGAAGCTCCTGCATTAATCCCCCATAGCTGGAAAAAAAGACTTGCCCTCAAGTCTTCACCATGATAAGCCCTCAAGTCCTTAACATTGAACATTGGAGAAATTTCATATTCGTCTGGCAACTGCAACTTGTAGTCCTTCTCTCAATTTTCTCTATAATCTTGAAAGGGCTATCTACCCTTGGCTTGAGCTTTCCAAACTTTCCTGGTGGAAACCTATCCTTGCGAAGGTGTACCCAAACCAATTCGCCAACCTCAAACTCAACATACTTGCGGCGTCTATTTGCTTGTTCCACATATTTGGCATTATTCTTCTCAATCTTCAAGCGAACTTCTTCATGCAACTTCTTGATCTCTATGAAACTACAACGACGTCTCCACTAAATTGTTGAATAGTCGGATGGGTACTGAATTCCATGGAGTCGATTGGTTTGTAGTCCATACACTACCTCAAATGGAAACTTTCCCAACAGTTCTATACATGGACCTATTGTAGGCAAACTCAATTTGGGGGTAGAATCAAATCCCATTGTTTCACGTTCTTTCCCACATAGCTCCTTAGAAATCTCCCTGACTTCTATTAGTAACCGGTTTGACCATCGGTTTGAGGGTGATAAAGTCACGAGCAATTAAAGAAGTCCCTAGTTTCCTCCACGGAGTTCTCGAAAGTGACTAAGAAACTTAGAATGCGATGATGTGAAACCATAGTCTTGGGAATACCATGTAGACTCACAATCTCTTTAAATCTGAATCAGCTGACATGTGAAACATCATTAGACTTGTTGCATGTGAGTGAAATGAGCCATCTTTGAAAAACACGTCAGCGACCACCAGAATCGAGATCTTTGTTTCTTTGTGTTCTAGGTAGTCCCAAAACAAAATCAAACACCTCCTCATAATATTTGGAATTGGCAATGGTGTATATAGTCTGCATTGTTTCCATGAGTTTTAGCCATCGTACCTGACACCTTCTTGACAAATCTAGCAATGTCTTTCTGCAGCTTAGACGAAAGTTTGCCTTCAGTATAGCTAAGGTTTTTATTCGCAAAGTGTCCTCCTAATGCTCCACCATGCAACTCATCTAGAATACTCAATCTCAAGGAACAAGATGGGATGCATAGAGTGTTTCCTTTAAAAGAGAAAACCGTCCATCCTTAAAAATCAGCAGAAGGCATCGGCGCATACCTTCAGTTTCCGCAAAATCAGCATCCTCCTCGTGTCGTTCTTTCAACACATGATCCAACTACTTGGACTTGCATAGAGTCACTAGGGCATGTCTCCTACTCAAGGCATCATGACAACGTTATGAACACCCGACTTTATGTGATTGTGAAGTTATGCGCTTATGAAATTCCACCCAAGTCGCATGTCTTGATTCAACTTGTGCTGGTGGTTGATGAATTTTAGTGCTTCATGATCTGAGAAAAGCACAAATGGCTTGTAAGCAGTATTGACTCAATGAAATAAAAGCTACATAGATAGCATAGCTCCTTGTCGCCGTTGGGGTACCGTTTTGCTTCATTTAACTTCTCACTAAAGCGATGGGTCTTCCTTCTTGACTAAGGACAGCACCAATCCCAACTTGAGATGCATCACTCGCCCGAAGACTTTGTTGAAATCGAATTAAAACCAAACATGGGGCCCAGTTCTTACTTTCTTCTATTATCGACTCGAAGCTTTCTTGGCAACCTTAGTCAGCAGATTTGTCTCCACTTTAAGCATTGATTCTGAGGCCATTATAGACCACAAATCCACGAATAAATCTCCTGTAAAAGAGACTAGCCCATGAAAACTTCTCACATCATGGATCGAGGCTAGAGGTTGGCCAATTCGTATTAATAGCCTCTATCTTGCTTGAGTGCATCATCAATTCCATCTTTAGTAACCCGTAACGAGAAATATGATTAATCGGCATAGAAGTCACACTTCTTCAAGTTGACAAATAATCATTGCTCCTTAGAATATAGAACAATTGCTCCAAATGCTCCAAGTGCTCCATCGAATTTTTTACTGAATCAAAATATCATCCAAAGTATACCACCACAAATTTCCAATGCATGGCTTAAGGATATGATTCATAAGCCTCATAAAAGTCTTCAGGGGCATTGGATAGTCCAAATGGCATCATATCCACTCATAGAGTCCATCTCGAGTTTTAAAAGGCCGACTTCCATTCATCTCCTTCCCTCATACGAATTTGATGGTATATCCACTCCTCAAATCAATCTTGAAAAAGATGGACGGACCATAAAGTTCGATCCAACAAATCATCGAGTCTTGGAATGGGAAATGCGATATTGATAGTAATCTTGTTGACTGTCCTACTATCAAAACAAATCCTCAGATCCATCCTTCTTTGGTACTATGAGGAATGGGGAACCGCTAAGAGCTCTTACTCTCGAATAAGCCCTTTGTTGAGCAACTCATCAACTTGTCTTGTAAGCTCTTCATGTTCTTCGGACTCATCTATAAGAGTGGTTTATGGGCAAAACATAATAACCTGGTATGAGGTCTATTTGATGAATATCTCTCATAGGGAGCAACCCATGTGGAATCTCCTCAGGTACTACATCAACAAACTCTGCCAGAATTGGCTCTACCTCTTTTGGGATCTCCTTCTCACTTTCGGTTTCTTCAATAGCAACCAAGGCCATCACATCTGAACCAGCTCTGATTTCTTTCTCCAACTCTAATTTTGACAACAAAGAATTTTGCTCTGTTGGTTTGGAGGCTGGAGCAATTGTCGGTTTCAACGGTGCTAAGACAATTTTGTGCCCATCCTTGCGGAATGTGTAAGTGTTCTTGAAGCCATCATAAATGACCTTCCTATCATATTGCCATGACCCCCAGTAGCAAATTTGTGAGACATCATTGGAACAACATCACACCATACCTCGTCTGGTAGTGCTTTCCAATTGTAAAAGAGACAAGGCACCTATGCTTTACCTTGATATCACTACCCTCTTGAAGCCAGCTAAGTTTATAGGGTTTCAGATGTGGATCCATCTTGAATCAAGCTTTTGCACCATCTCAAGGTAACCGATTCTCGAGATCTCATGAAATAATAACCAAACAAACCCTGTCCTTTGATGTGCACTTTGTGTCAAACACATTGGACCACAACCAATTCTCCTCACTAGCAGCTGCCCCTATCTTAAGACTCCTTTGAACAGCTAAGGAAGTCCCATGGTCGGGCATAGTAAGCTCATCCTTATCTTCGTAGGTCAGTTGATTGCCTCTTAAACCTTCTTCCTCGGCTTCATATTCTTGACTAGGGCAACCACTCGTCGGTTAGGACATTCAAACTATATACCCCGAATCCGTGGCATTTAAAAACTGCATTGCCCGACTTAGAAGTAGACTCTTCTTGTTATTGTGCACTTCACCTTTACTTGAGGTTTTAAAGGGTGGTTTTAGCGGCTACTAGGACCCTTGAAGTCAGATTCTTGATAAATCCTTCTTTAATCCAGTTGGCATTAAAACCCCATGCTGTTTAGAGCCTCAGCACTAAGGCAAGGCTTTATCACATCTTGAAGAGTGTTATGGCTGTAATTGAACAGTTTAGAATTTGAACCTCGAACCCGGCAAGGTGCGAGCATGGTTCCTCTGTCACACCACGATTTCACGGTGTGATTTGTATTTGATATACCATCTTTTTTTTTTTCATCACGAGTCCACAACATACAGGACTCTTTCAAAATCAACACTTTGCATAAAAGGGGCTACCTTAGCCTACACCATATATATCAACATGTTTCTCTTTAAAACGATCGGAATTCGCTTGGAGTAATGCTTTAGAAAGCGTAATTAAAACTCAATTCAGGTCTCAAAACATATATATACATATGCATGCGAGGTAAGTCCTCAATGCACCCCAGTATACACTTACATGATCAAATAATATTTACACAAATCCCAAGCTTTCTACAAAGTGTCAAACTAATGTGCAGGCAAATAATAATGACCGTGATGGTGCCAATTTGTCAAATATCGATTCAATGAACCTCCTGACCTGAATCATTACCTCAAATGCGCCTTAATATGCAGTAACTGGTGGCGTACGATTCGACTCGAGCGTGCGGGTCGAAACTCTCAGTCGTGGTGAATGCCGTGCCACCGCATCTCAGTTGGAAGAATCAGCAGGTGGGGTTGACGGCTCGATGGTGATCCGTAACGTTGACCGCGCGCCGACGCTCGAAATACGAGCCGGTTGACCCGTCTCGAACGAACAGTTTCGATTAATGGTTGATCTTGAACGAATGGATACGAATACTCCACGTCGACCCCTCGTGAGACTCTTTGTTTTGCCGGGGATGGCGATCGTCGACGGCGACAGATTGCTGCCGGACACTGCACCGGTTATGCCGTCGGTATGTGACCAAATTGTTGAGGATTTTACACAGGTTATCATATGTCACATGGGCCTTTAAGGGTTCTGGCTAAGGACTTCTGATGTGATGTGATCACTCATCGATGGACTCTCTTGATTACATACCCATATCGTGCTTTAAAAAATTTGCAAGCATTACTTCACATGGATCTTAAAGCATGTGTGCGATTAGTTCAAGAATTTATGGTATAAATATGTTGTCTATATCGTTGAAAGATGCGGACAAACTTGGATTAGTATGAATTTGGTTTCAAACTATTGTTATCTTGGGAATAGTTACCAGGATCTCATGCCGGTTCAAATCTGATCTCCTGAGTCGAGCAGATATCTGAGGATCTGCAAATTGCTGAGTCATGGATTTAGCCTCAAACAGTGGGTTTGTAAGTTGCTGGTCCAGTTTTTGTTATATTCTGCTTGGTCCATGATTCTGCATACTACCAACATGACCTGATCTTAAGACACTCTCTTTTACACTTTATGTCATTTACTTTGTATTGGGGTAACTGTATTTTGAAACTTACTTTTGTTTCAGCTGTCTCAGAATTCCCTTTTTTTCCACTTGTAACTATATTTTGACTAATACATGTTTTGTTGTCATGGTGTGACCAGATTTCCCTATCTCAGCTCCATATCCTCTTCCCAATCAGGTCATTGGACCTCAGAATCAAAAATTATGGTTTACACTCACAAACCTCCCAGTGTTCTGGAATGAAATTTGTGTCTCTTTATATTACTTTTGGCAGTGTGGAACAAATGAGCCATAATTTTGTTGCCTTTTCTTCTTGAGTCACTTCCTTGGATCTTTTGGTTGGATCATTCGTTTGGATCCATTATGTCAGGCGGCTGCGCGGAGCTGGCTCCGAACGCGAGGACGAAATCCATTTGAGCTTTTTCAGCCTCAGTTAAGGAAGATCTCAGTGGGTTTTAGTTCTTGATTTGGCTGACATTTAGAAGGGCTGGTCTTGAAACTATTCTCCATCAGTCATCAGTTCTGGTTCTTTTTGAACCAACTATTGAAACATATCATGAGATCGGGAAGGAATTGACGACACCTCCCAGCCGGACTGTTGCATTATCCTTCACAAGCGGTCTAACACAGTTGAGTTCATATTTTTTTAGTCAGTCTGGTTGGATGTATTCTAACCAAGGCCTCAGATGACCAGTCATGAAGAGGTAAACTGTTTTAAGATCATGTTTATGTAGTGAACTTTTCACCAAGAAACCGAAACACCATTAAGTGGCAACCTTATATTTATGGCTTTATATATATCTGAACTCTCTCACTTCTTGGGTTTCCGGTGCTTACCGTACACGGCAGGAGTTGCAGTCACAGCGTCAAAGCCAAGAAGGAATTGTTTGCCTTGGCGCATAACGGCTCTTTATCATGCCGCCATGGCCAGAGATCTCTACCATGCATCGCGGTCTCAGTGCTGTGTTGCCTGTGTCTGAGGATCTTCTATGGCTTTAGTCCTCTCACCTAACCAGTTTTTTCAAAGTGGTCCTTCAAGACATACTTAATTACAAACCTAACAAAACCACTAAACTTACCTAATTGCATAATAGACCCACATGCCATAAAAATGCAATCCTAACACACTTTGCTAATCCTCTAATTCATTAACCATTCAAGATAGCTAATCTTAATCACAATTTAAATATCTTAGACATAAGTTGCATTTGCTCCCAAAATCTTACTTGAATATAATAAAACATATACCAGGTGTTACAACTCCTCGGCCTCTTACTTAGTCTCATTTGATCATCAAATTTTCAAACTGGCCGAATACTCCTCCGCGGTCGATTCTCTTTTGCTTCAGAATTACGAATTTTGAGGGAAGATATCTTAAGCGATAGTGGAAAGCCAAAAGATACTTCCTTTTAGTTCTTTCTTCATCTTTTCCCAAGTTTCAATCTTCTTCTTGTCATCTCTCGGCGTTGCCTCTTTAAATTTTCCACCAAAGAAGCATTTTCTTGCATCTTGTGCTCCCTGCTTCACCTTTTTACTCTCGGGGATCATAATATTCAAAGACACGTTCGACAGTGGCTAAGCCAATCGAGTCATCTGACATGCATTCTTCCTTCAGAATTACGGAATATCCAAACTTTGGTTAAATCTGAACATCAATATTCAGATTTCTCCTTAGTAATCATCATCGTGATATGATCTTCATACCTTCCTCCATAATCATATTCTCTTGAATGCTTGTCTTTAGGCTTCTTGCGCCTCGAAGTAATTAGAACTTGGCTAGGCGACACAGTTCCTAATCAAACTTTCATCACCTTCACCTTCCAGGAAGGTCTTTGTCGCCATAGGATCATCATTGATAGCCATTTGCTTTTGTAGACGCTAAACCATAAATTCAAGATCAGCAATGCGTTTTTGCAATGGGGATTAAGAACCACTTGAACCATGATTAGGACACTTGTCTCTGGAACCAGAAATACTCTTTGCTTATGATCCAATACATCAATCCTTGAGCTCGATACCACTTTTGATCTGAGTTGGGACCATGATGGATGATCCGGGTTAGGTAAGTCGAATATGGGTTTGGGGTAGTTTTATTGGGCCAAAATAGGTTATGGACGAATTTTATAGATTTTCTAAGTTAAGAAAGGTGAATTTATGGTATATAAGGGGAAAGGGGTATTTTAGGAACGTTTTAGTAGTATGGAACAAGATTTGGAAAGTTTTTTGTTGAGGTTGAAAATTTGGTTATGGAAAGTTTAGAGAAAAGATGAGATGGTGATGGAAAGTAGAGTTTGCACAAGGTAGTTGCCGGTTTAATGAAACGATCCACACAAGATAGATGATGAAGTGAAGGTGCCACAATCAACTATGGACGGGTTGATTGATAAGCCGGACAAAGACTTTGCCACGAGGAATCCACCTGAGTGTGAGAAGCCACGAACTTCGTCGGGGAATCACTTGTAGGAACTAAGAGGAACAAGCTCTTAAAGAAATCAAAATATTATTAAGCTTGAAGCGATTTTCAAAGAAGACTACTTTGGGGGTTATATATGGCCCCCATACTTTCCTAAATCAAAAAAGCAACTTCTACTTTAGCTAGGAAAAGAAACTTTCTAAATTACAGAAACAGCTTCTTTAAATGGGAAGGAAACTTTCTCTAATTACCAAGCAACTCTAAAAGAAAACTTTCTAAAATAAATAAAAGCAAAGGGATAGAATAAAATATTGGAGCAAAATATTCTAAAAGAAATACAACATAGTATAAAACAATCTCGAGAGGATACTATAGGAAAATCTTTCTAAAATCAATATGGTGGCTCCACATCGAGGAGATTTGTCAAGTCGACGTTTTTTTGCGGCTGAGGCCCCAAATGAGGTCAAGGTTTCCTGTATTCAATGAGTCTTGACCTCCCCAATCCAATTCTTCCAATAGTGGGGCTGAATTCCCAATGTTCGGTGTGTTTATAGAAGCTCATGCATCATAAAGACAGATAACCAATATTCATAAATCACATGCATAAAGATACGATTTTTTTTTGATAATTAAAATTTATTGCCAAAAGAGCGCGCCCCACAGACAACAAAAGAATACCAAAAACCGAGCCCCCAAGGCAAGGAAGCAGACAAACACCTCCTATAAGTATGGGGAAGGGGCATCGGCAAAGGCACAAACTAACAACCACGAAAGGCAATTAAAGCCAAAGCAAAAGCCCACTGACACAGAGACGGAAAAGCAACCAAAACCCTTACGGCCAGGCAAAGGCAACCAAGGACCCAACAGAGTCAAGCCCCTAACTTGGCATAAGGACCACTAATCACAAGTCAGGAAGTCGATCCACCAGGGGCAAGGATATTAAGAGGGAAGGACCATCTCTCACACATTGATCATGTTTGCAGATTATCATGTCCCGAAGACCGGATATACTTAGTCTAACATACATTATACGAGGTGAAAAATAGCATCAGTAGGAGAAAAGATGTTCTCATGAATTCTACTATTCCGTTGTCTCCACAAGTGATATATAGTAGCACCCCACGCAATCCTCTTAGTAATAGAGCAGAAAGACATTCCCTTATGATGCAATGTTGGGAGGCTAGTGATGGACCCGATCAAGGTTTAGGTAAGTCAAAATATGGGTTTTGGGGAGTTTTCTAAGGCAAAATAGGTTATGGACGAATTTTGGAGATTTTCTAAGTTAGGGACGGTGTATTTACGGTATATAAGGAGAAAAAATTTGTATTTAGGAAGGTTTTAGTGATATGGAACAAGATTTGGAAAGTTTTGGGTTGAGGTTGAAAATTTGGTTATGAAGTGCCAGAAAATGAGATGGTGAGAGAGTAGAGTTTGCACAAGGTAGTTACTTGCGGAGTTCTTGAAAGATCCACACAAGATAGATGATGGAGTGAAATTGCCTGATCACCTGTGACGGGTTGATTGATAAATGGGACAATGACCATACGAGGAATCCACAGTTATGGCTTACGAGCTCCGTCCCCAGGAAATCCACCAAGAGATAAGGAGCAAGAGAGAACTCTTAAAGAAATATAGAAAATATTATTAAACTTGAGCGATTGTCAAAAGACTACATTAGGGGTATATGGCCCATATTTTCTATAAATCAGCGACTTCTACTTTAACTAGGAAAAGAAAACTTACAATTACAAAGACACTTCTACTTTAGCCCAGGAAAGAAACACAAGTACAAAAAAGCAACTCCTAAAGAACTCACAAAATAAATCAAGCAAATCTTCTAAAAGGGATGAGAATAAAATATTGGAGCAAATATTTCTAAAAGAAATACAACGAATCGTAAAACAAATCCTCGAAGATCTGTAATAATCTTTAAATGATATGGTGAAATCCACATGGGGTTTGTCCAGTCGACCACGTTTTTGCTGAGGCCCAAATGAGTCCAAAAGGAGTTTTCACATGTATTCAATGCGTCTTGACCTCCCCGATCAATTCTTCACGTATTGGGGCTGAATTCCCAATGTTCGGTGTGTTTATAGAAGCTCGTGCATCAATCCCCCATGGCTAGGAAAAAATGCTTGCCCTCAGTCTTCCATAGTGATAAGCCCTCGAGTCCTTAACATTGAACATTTGAAGAATTTCATGACCGTCGGCAAGTAACTTGTAGGCATTATCTCAATTTTCTCATAATCTTGAAGGGCCATACATGGCCCAGGCTTTCAAACTTTCTCGTAAATCTATCTTCTGGTGTACCCATATGATGTAACCTCAAACTCAACATACTTGCGACGTCTATTTGCTTGTTCCCACATATTTGGCATTCTTCTTCTCAATCTTCAAAGCGAACTTAATATGCAGCTTCTTGATCTCTTTGGCTCTAACCCCGTATCTCCACTAAATTGTTTAATAGTAGCATGGGTGCTAATTCCATGGGTCCAATCGGTTATAGTCCATAAACTACCTCAAATGGACTTTTTCCACCAGTTCTATGCAGGGACCTATTATAAGCAAACGCAATTTAGGGTAGAATCAAATCCCATTGTTTCACGTTCATTCCCATAGCTCATAGAAAAATTTCCCAAGCTTATTAGTAACCGGTTTGACCACTGATTTGAGGTGAAGAGTGCTAAATAGTAAAAGAATACAATTCTCCATAGAGTTCTCCGAAGTGACTAAGAAGCTTTACGAAGGTCTCGATCTGAAACCATAGTCTTGGGAATACCATGTGAGCGCTACAATCTCTTTGAAGTCTGGTCGTGACATGCGAAGCATCATTAGACTTGTTGCATGGAGTACAAAGTAAGGCCATCTTTGAAAACTTTGTCAACATTACGAATCGAATCTTTGTTTTCTTTATGTTCTAGGTAATCCCGAAAAGAAAATCCAAGCTTACCTCCTCCCGTGAGTATATTTGGAATTGGCGATGGTGTATATAGTCACTTTATTGTTTCCATGAGTTTTATGCATCATGCACCTGACCCACTTCTTGACAAATCTAGCAATGTCTTTCTCTGGCCCAGGCGAAAAGTTTGTCTTCACTTAGAGCTGGGTTTTGCTTCACGAAGTGTCTCCCTGTGTTCCACCATGCAACTCATCAAATACTCAATCTCGAGGAACAAGATGGGATGCATAGAGTGTTTCCTTTAAAGAAAGCTAGTTCATCATACAAAATCCTTGAAAGGCTTGTCGAGTGCATATCTTCAGATTTCACCAAAATCGACATCCTCCTCGTATAGTTCTTTCCAACACATCGAATCGACTACTTGGACTTGCTGAAGTCACTAGGGCATGTCTCCTCTTTCAGAGGCATCATGGCGTTATGAACACAGCTTATGTGATTGTGAAGTTATGCAACATAAGAATTCCACCCATATGCTTGTGTGATTCAACTTGTCTTTGGTGGTTGATGAATTTAGTGTAAGTGATACGAAGAAAAGCCTGAAATGGCTTGTAAAGCAAGTATTGACTCGAATGAAATAAAGCTACATAGATAGCATAAAACTCCTTGTCATGGGTGGAGTGCCGTTTTGCTTCATTTAACTTCTCACTAAAAGCGTGGAGTGTCGCTTCTTGACCAGAGACCGACACCAATCCCAACGTGAGATGCATCACACTTTCTACTTCGAAGACTTTGTTGAAATCAGGTAAAACCAAACATAGGGCTTCAGTTACTTTCTGCTTAATCAACTCGAAGCTTTCTTCGGCAACACTAGTCCACTTGAATTTGTCTCCCTTTAAGCATTCAATTACAAGAGCCTTTATAGAGCTAAATCCATGAATAAATCTCCTATAAAAAGAGACTAGCCCATGAAAACTTCTCACATCATGGATCGAGCTAAGAGTTGGCCAATTCGTAATCGCCTCTATCTTGCTTCGGTCCATGTCAATTCCATCTTTAGTATCCGCATAACGAGAAATATGATTACATCGGCATAGAAGTCACCTGCTTCAAATTGGAAAAATAAATAATCGTTGCACCCTTAGGATAGAGAACAATTACTCAAATGCTCCCGAGTGCTCAAGTCAATTTTGCTATAGATCAAAATATCATCAAAGTATACACGCCACAAAATTTCCAATGCATGGCTTAAGGATATGATTACTTAAACCTCATAAAAGTGCGAGGGGCATTGGATAGTCAAAATAGCATCACCATCCACTCATAGAGTCCATCTCGAGTTTTAAGGCCATCTTCCATTCATCTCCTTCCCTCATGCAATTTGATGGTATCCAACTCCCTCAATCAATCTTGAAAATATGGACACACCATAGAGTTGATCGACAAATCATCGAGTCTTGGAATGGGAAGCGTGTTCAATAGTAATCTTGTTGGTGTCACACTATCACAAATCCTCAGATCCATCCTTCTTTGGTACTAGCGAAGGCGGGAACCGCACAAGGGCTCTTACTCTCGAATAAGCCCTTTGTTGAGCAACTCGTCAACTTGTCTTATAGCTCTTCATGTTCTTTAGGACTCATCCTATAGGCCGGTTTATTGGGCAAAACGGAACCTGGTACGAGGTCTATTTGATGTTGAATATCTCTCATAGGGGGCATTCCATGTGGAATCTCCTCAGGTACTACATCAACAAATTACGCCGAGTGGCTATACCACCTCTTTTGCGATCTCTACTCACTTTCGGTTTCTTCAATAGCGACAAAGGCCATCACATCTGAACCGACTCTGATTTCTTTCTCCAACAAGGATTTTGACAACAAAATTTTCTCTTGGTTTGGGAGGTACAGACAATTCTTGGGTTTCTTTGATTGCTAAGGCAATTTAGTGGCTGCATCCTTCAAAGAAATGTGTAAGTGTTCTTGAAGCCATCATAAATGACCTTCTATCATATTGCCATGGCCTCCCAAGTAGCAGTGACAAACATCCATTGGAACAACATCACACCATACCTGCGTCCACAGTGGTGCTTTCCAATTGTAAAGACGAGCACCTATGCTTTACCTTGATATCACTACCTCTTGAAGCCTGACTAAGTTTATAGGGTTTCGGATGTGGATCATCTTGAATCAAGCTTTTGCACCATCTCCCGAGGAAACCTGATTCTCGAAGCTCTGACTATCATGTAACTAAGCGAGCCATGTCGCTAGTTGTGCACTTTGTGTGAAAGACATTGGGCGACAACAATTCTCCTCACTAGCAGTACACTTTATCTTAAGACTCCTTTGAACAACTAAGGAGATCCCGTAGTCGGGCATAGTAAGTTCATCCTTATCTTCAGTCGGATTCAATTGCCTCTTCGACATCTTCTTCCTCGACTTCATATTCTTCAATTAGGGCGCCCTTTCGTCGGTTAGGACATTCGGGAAGCTATATGCCCAAATACGTGGCATTTAAAACCTTTGCCTTGACTTAGGAGTAGACTCTTCGCGTAGCTTGTGCCTTCACCTTTACTTGAGTTTTAAGGGTGGTTTAGCAGCTACTAGGACCCCTGAAGTCGGGTCTTGATAAATCCTTCTTTAATCCGATTGTAGTAAAACCCCATACTTGTTTAGAGCCTCGACTTTTAGGCAAGCTTTGTCATCTTGAAGAGTATTATGGCTGCAATTGAACGGTTTAGAAATTTCAAACCTCCCGAGCAATGAGTAGCGGTATGGACTTCTCATCGACCTCTTGCAAGTCTCCTTTGATCATCAATTTTCAAACTTCATTGAATACTCCTCCCTGATCAGTTCTACTTTGTAAAATTCTGAATTTTGAGAAAGATATGTGGTGATAGTGGAAGGAAGATACTTCCTTTTTAGTTCTTTCTTAAGTCTTTTCAAGTTTCAAATCTTCTTCTTGTCATCTCTCTGACGCTGCCTCTTTAAATTTTCCCACCAAAGAAGATTCTTGCTTATCTTGATGACACCAACTTCACCTTTGCTTCTCGGGATCATATGTTAAAAACATGTTCGGCGGTATTTAGCGATCGAGAAGTCATTAGCATGCATTCTTTAATAAATTAGAGATATCAAACTTTGGATTGAATCTGGAACTTTCATCATTATTACGTTTCTCATAGTAATCATCATGTGATGTCGATCTTCATGCCTTCCTCCGTAATCATATTCTGTGATGCTTGTCTTTAGCTGTACGCCTCAGTAATCCCGAGCTTGGCTGGCGGCCACCGGTTCCTCGTCCAAAACTTTCATCACCTTCGCTTCCATGAAGGTCTTTATGCCATCATCGGATCATCATTGATAGCCATCTGCTTTTGTAGACGTTGAACCCGCAGTTGAAGATCATCAATTCGTTTTGCAATGGGGATTGAACCACCAGACCATGATTAGGACTCTTGTCTCGGGCAGAGTATACTCTTTAGCTTATGATCGACCATCAATCCTTGAGCTCACGATACCAATTTGATGCAAGGTTGGGGCCAAGTGATGGATGATCAGAAGTTTAGGTAAGTCAAATATGGGTTTGGGTAGTTTTCTAAGACGAAATAGGTTATGGGCGAATTTTGGAGATTTTCTAAGTTAGGGACGATGTATTTACGGTATATAAGGAGAAAAAAATGTATTTAGGAAGGTTTTAGTGATATGGAACAAGATTTGGAAAGTTTTGGATTGAGGTTGAAAATTTGGTTATGGAAATTTTAGAAAATATGAGATGGTGATGAGTAGAGTTTGCACAAAGTAGTTACTTCTTGGGTCCTTTGAAAAGATCCTACCTGAAGATAGATGATGGAGTGAAGGTCCCACGATCAACTATGGACGGGTTGATTGATAAGCGGGACAGACTTTGCCGCAAGGAATCCCACCTAGGTATGAGAAGCCACCGAACTCAGTCCCCAGGAACCCACGAGATAAGAGAACAAGAGAACTCTTAAAGAAAAATCTAAAATATTATTAAACTTAGGCCGGTGTCAGACTACATTGGGGGTATATATGGCCAAGTATTTTCTAAATCAAAAGCAACTTCTACTTTAACTAGGAAAGAAACTTTCTAAAATTACAAGGAACAACTTCTACTTTAGCCCAGGAAAAAAACTCTAAATTACAAAAAGCAACTCTAAAGAAAACTTTCTAAAATAAATAAAGCAAATCTTCCTAAAGGGATAGAATAAAATATTGGAGCAAATATTTCTAAAGAAATACAACGAGTCATAAAACAAATCCTCGAGAAGATCTGTGGCAAATCTTTTAAAATCAATATGGTGGCTCCACATCGGGGTTTGTCCAAGAATCAGGCCACGTTTTTGCCTTCGAGGCCCGAATGAGGTCAAAAAGGAGTTTTCACATGTATTCAATGCGTCTTGACCTCCCAGTCAATTCTTTTAATAGTGGGGCTGAATTCCCAATGTTCGATTACGAAGCTGCATCACTTTGGTAGCGATTACCCACAAGAATTCATTCTCCCAATTCCTCGGCATTAGAGTTCCCTATGACCTTAAAATCCTCTGACGAATACCATTAGTGAATTTAGGCAAGGAAAGCAAATGGTTCTGTCTTCAACGCTAGCGACAAAATACACAGACAGTTGATAAGACCCCACTTAAGAAGCTTGTCTCGAGTAACCAATCTGTCCTGGATGGCCATCCAAACAATAAATACATGTCTCTGATAAGCTTAGGCGAACCGCATATCATTATAGTGTCGATTTGCTTAGAGGCATTTCGATTAAATGGTTCGGTGAGCTAATAGTGAATTCCGGAAGGAGCTAGTGTCGAAACAATATCCTCTCTAAAGACATCAAGATGATAATCGACACAACTATTCTTGATAGCAATAAGGTCGAGATTTGAATCATGATAGGTGATCGAGGTTGGGGCAAGTGATGGATGATCCGAAAGTTTAGTAGAAGAAGTCAAAATATGGGTTTGAGAGTAGTTTTCTTCAGGTCGAAATAGGTTATGGACGAATTTTGAGATTTTCTAAGTTAAGAAAAGGTAAATTTATGGGATATAAGAGGAAAGGGGTATTTAGGAAGTTTTAGTAGTATGGAGCAAGATTTGGAAGTTTTGGGTTGAGGATGAAAATTTGGTTATGGAAAGTTTAAAGAAAAGATGAGATGGTGAGGAGAGTAGAGTTTGCACAAAATTGTGGTTAGTTAAGTTAATGAAACGATCCACAAAGATAGAAAGATGGAGTGAGGAAGGCGCCCTGATCAACTATGGACGGGTTGATTGATAAGCCGGACAAAGACTTCACCACCAAGGAATCCACCTAGGTATGAAAAGCCACGAACTCGTCCCCAAGGGAATCCACCTATATATAGCCCCATACTTTCTAAATCAAAAAAAGCAACTTGTACTTTAACTAGGAAAAGAAACTTTCTAAATTACAAAAAACAACTTCTACTTTAACTAGGAAAAGAAACTTTCTAAATTCAGCGGCTCTTTGAAAACTTTTTAAAATAAATAAAGAAAATCTTCTAAAAGGGATAGAATAAAATATTTGAGCAAATATTTCTAAAGAAATACAGCGAGAATCGAAAGCAAATCTGTAGAAGATCGGTGGCAAATCTTTCTAAAATCAATATGGTGGCTCCACATCGGGGTTTGTCAGTCGACCCGTTTTTGCCTTCGAAATAGTAAGAGGTCCCCGAGTTTCACATTTATTCAATGCGTCTTGACCTCCCAATCCAATTCTTGATAATTAGGGCAATTCCCAATGTTCGATTGTGTTTATAAAAGCTCTTATGCATCAATAGGCCAATTCCACCTACCATCATCAATAACCTCCAGCTACATAGGCGTTATGAATATGAATCATATATGATCTGTTCTCCATAGAGAAGGAAGGATAGCTGGGTTCAGAAATCATGCCATAAAAATGTCCCAACACTGTTACCCACCTTGTGTTTTATGAGGGGTCTTATCCTATCTCTCAGCTGAAGGAGTTTCCGCCAACTCCAGGATCAATTCGTAGGGACTTTTTCACACCAAAGACTCCCTTGTCTCAAATACAACCTTCGCACCCATGCCACCCATAATGAGTCCTTCCTATAAAATAGATTCCAAATGTGTTTCATAACATTAGCGTCATTCAAATCTTTAACCTGACCAGATTGATCCACCTCCTCGCCCGGAAGACACACGGACTCCCATCGATCTTAGCCGATGAAGCATTCCCGATTTTCGGACAGAGAAAAGCTGGCGAAAGTTTGCTCAATCTTAGAGATAATTGTAGGGATAATGGAAACAATTTTACCGGTACATACGAATACTATCTCTGGCCCGAAGCGTCGAGTGCGATCTACGCGCATAAGATAACGGCACCTTGTCGAGGCGAGTTTTGGCCATGGTACATCAGGGTGACAATCCTGATAGGAGAGTCTTGTAGAAATCAATGGGACTCCAAAGGTATTTCATAGGAGAAAGCCTTGAACTAAACACCGTAGTGTTGATGATTCATTCTTGAAAGCATCATCATTAACCTCGACAGAATAAGCTCTTACGTTTGTTCACTTGAAGCCCAGAAAGAACTCTCAAACTGCTGGCTCGTCCATATGATAACTTGGACACTTCCAGGTCGTCCCACCGGCAAATAAAAAATATCATCCCATGAAAGCATAAGTGTGTTAGTTTGATTTCCTCACATGTAGGATGAAACTGAAACTCTTGCCTATGGGCAGCCACAGATAAGGATCTAGAGAAGGCTTCCACTACGATGATGAACAAAAATGGAGATAAGGGGTCCCCTTACCTTAACCTAAACGCTGTAAAAGAACCCAGCTAGCTCACCATTTGCGAGATACGAGAGAAGGATGGGGTAGTGATGCGAGGTAAGCGAGGGGTACCCATGCGGATAGGATATCCATGATACGACTCAATGGTGTCATAGGCCTTCTTGATGTCGATTTTAGAAGCACACAGGGGACCATTATCCACGATGATAGTTTATCATAAGATCTTGGAGTAATGAGGACATTGTTGTGATACTCGGAGCCTTGCACAAGCGACTATGAACATAATCTCGGGGATGCCTTTGTTTAATCCTGTAGCAATAATGCGAGATGCATATATGTAGTATTACAGAAATTAGCCTATAATCGTGCATAGATCCAGGGTTAGGGACCTTGGGCACCAATGCTATAATTGTGCAATTAATCTCCCGAAGTAAACTTCCCGAGTTGAAAAAAGATACCACTGCTTCACTTACATCACTCCCAATAATACTCCACGCTACCTTGAAAAATAGTGATGAGAAACCATCGGGGCCCAGGGCTTTGGAATCATCTATAGAGAACATGGCCTTCTTGATCTCCTCGCAGGTTATCACTATTTAACGTCCCGAATCTTTGCGAGACCAAGCGAAACCATCGGTTATCTAAATACACATCATGGACGATGGACCATCGGAACATAATACATTTGGAGTGGCCTCTTGCTACGTTTGATAGCCTTTAAGGTCTTAGATTACGCACCCATTCGCCAAAGTAATGACTTTTATCGCATTGAGCATTCCTTGCTTTGTGACTTTGTGGAAGAAACTAGGCGTTATGGTCTCAAGTTTAAATACTTGAACTCACAGATTTTTGTTTTGAACCCCTCACCCATGCTTGCCGGTCCGGTCCAGTTGTTATCGGGTCGACTGTGGAATCTGAGTGGATGTCAGGGTTACGACGCCACCAGAAAGTGGGCGAGTCTCGGGTTCTGGGAGCTCTACCAATCCCCGATCTGCATGAAACCATCCCCAGTAGTCGATATAATCTCAATGATACAAATATGGATAAAAACGGCCTCTTAGGCCCATACTACAATATCCCACAGTTCTAAGAGTTCAAATGTTTTACTCTTATACAACACATATATTAAACTTAACAAGTTCTATGCATATACATCGTGGCTTGTGACACAGACAACCACAAATCTCGGTCTCTAGGGCCGAGTTTGTCCCCTCGCACGCTCAGGTACCTGAAAAATATCCCTCGGCGAGGGTGAGCTAATGCTTTCGATGGTGGGAGAATGTCTACTAAGTGGGCTACTCTCCTTTAGTGCATATGCGATGCTCCCAGAAATAAACACACATTCAAGCGAATGCATGATCTACTTGAATATCACACATGATGACTCGGATCCGAGTCCTCAGAGCTCTCTCACACTCTTCAAGCCTTGTATGAATTATTGTTTTGTTAGTGGACAGCCCTCGTGTATATATATATCAATTGGAGGCGCTCAGAGCGATTGATATATTATTTGTTTAATGGACTGCACCCTCCCAGGTGGATATCGATTGGGCCGCTCAGACGATTGATATTTTTAATTTTGGACTACCCTCAGATAATTAATATTTTTAGGCAATACTCCGAGGAGCCAGTTTTCTGCAAATTCGTCTCATTGCACTAACTCCTATGCTAGTCCTAGGATGTTCCGATTGCATATGGAATGCATGTATGCCGAGTTCAATGCTGAGTCTAATCCACATGCAAATATATAAACATGAATATACTGTATAATTCAAATCACCACCAATCATGTTATGTAATTATCATTTCAAACATCAAAATTAACTTAAGCTCATGGGCTAATGATCAAACCTGTGTCAGGTTGAATTACTTGGCCAAACCCATATTTTCCACGATTTATATTTTGTGAAAATTACTACATTCGAAACGATAAAACCTGGGTTTCTTGTTCTTATCAAACACAAATCATCGGTTCACTTTGCGAACCCGCATTTCTCGACCGATCCCGGCCTCATACACATCACAACATGATTTAATGCATAAATCATGACACAAACAGCCCACACAGTCCACGCACACAGTCCGTGAACTGTAAAAATGGCTCCAAGAATTATAACAATTCGATCCCAAGATTTGGGACCGATCAAACGGCCCCTCACGGCCTCATTCAACTCAAGCATCAACATAGTTCTTAAACAAAGACTAAACCCAAGTAGGGAGAAACCCCTACCTCTCGGAGTTTGAGGAAACTCCTAAAATCTGGTACCCACGCGAAGCCCTTTCCGCGTAGAGCAGTTCTCATTCTTGTCCCGAAGACTGCCGACGATGGGATCGTTCAGAAACTTAGAGAGAAGGAAGACACTCTCTCTCTAAAAAATGAGATCCAAGATTCCTGTGCAAGCCTCCTCCCCTCTCACGTTTTCTCCCTTTTTGCTTTTTGAAGAGGATGATACTATTCCTCTTTTGTCCTTTTCTAACTTAAATCAATTTCTATAATGACATCTATGTCCTTCTTTTCCCAGTTTTGACATTCGGCACTAACTCAGCCGTCCATTTTCATCGTTTCTCTACTCATACCACTCATGGCACATGAGTACGTGTTATATGTGACTTTCGTCGCACATCGAAAATGGATTTTACGGCACCAGAGATGCCTCGAAAAATGTGTCGACTCAGAAGCGTCTCGAATTCTGAGAATTTACGTTGCTAGCTATATTTCGAGGACTATTCCAACGGTGAAATCCGTTTCTTCATCCGAGATCTAGAAAATAAATTCCCGGATTTTAGCGAATTAACAATTTTATGTCAATTTACGATTTTGTCCTTTTCGAAATTAGAATTTCTGGGTCTTACCTCTAGAAGCATAGAATTTGCGTCATGGTAAGTCTTTAAGCATTTCTTCTCATTATCCATCGACATGGGATCGGGATGGGTATTAAATACATGATGGGCACAGTTGCGTGTCTCTCAGGCGTCCCTCTCAAGGCCTTGCTCTCACGCGGCTTGCAGATAGTGGAAGTTAGAGAAGCCTTAAGGATAGCCTTCACTCTTTTCAGTTTGTGAGTCAATCTATACATGGGTGTTAAATTGCATCACTTTCCCATGCTTATTTACTAGCTGAGAAGCAAGACAATTCAGCTAAAGATTAAAAAATTTGAAGGAGTAGTATTTTGCGTGGGATCATTTAACATTAAAAATTTGGTAACAGGAAGAAGCGATGATCAGATAACCCGGGGTGGGACTTGATGACGCATTGGGAAACATATCCAAACATCACTCATTTTGGAGACATTGGTCAAACTTCTGGCTATGATTTAGCCTCTATTGATTCATCACATTAAAAATATTTGAGAAAGACATCGCCAATTCAGGAGAACATACACTTGTGAAAATCATTCATGAAATAGTGTCATTGATCATGTACCACGGACTTCTCATTGACAAACACAGTGAGTATTAGGGAAATTACTTTATTACTGACGAGATTGCCATGGCCCGCAAAGGATCACGCTCAAGTGGGCGCCAAAGCACTCTTCTATCAATGTAGTTATTCGAGAGCGTATCACGTAGGAACACGGAATAGTTGTATCCTTGGTATGCGTGACAGCAGTATAGCACAGTCCATAGAATGGATGATATCAATGCTAAACTTCTCAGGGTTTCCACAAATCCAAATTGTACCAAACAAAAATGATCATAGTTATGAAATAGTCTCAACCAGGGTGAAGTTTAAAAGTCTATCTTAATTGAAGCTACTTTTAGAGTTTCAAAAATACAAACAAAATCAAAGGCATGGGACTCTACAAACAGACGCACTTCTTTTTTTTGTGCCAAGGGTCGTTCAAACCTTATGTTCAATGAGGCGAATTTTTTTTTTTTGAATAAGTCCATGAGGCGAATTTAACCATTGGGAAGATGTAGAGACCCCTTACCCTTGGATCACCTTGTGCAGCGATTAAAGTTTTTCAATTTCTTGAGCTTCTTCTTAGAAAGTGGCACCAGCGTGAAGTCGACTCATCAACTCTCTTTATAATAACTTTGGAATTGTGTGAGAATAGGAGAAGTATCGAATAAATCAGTAATAGTGTTAGGATCAAGCACGGATGTAACTATAGACTTTCTTTGCCTCGGCTAGGACATTCTTATACGCTGAATAGACATTCGAAGGTATTACTTGGTAACTTGGGATGGTTGACAACATCATTAGCAAAACTAATTACCTCATCAGTTTAAGTTACGGTAGGTTTTATTGCACCCCTACATTCTACAATCACGTAACAACCTTTTATCGACTAAAGCGGAGCAGTCACCCCTTGGTTATAAAAAAAAAAAAAAACTTTATCGTTTTGCATTATCAAAGGGTATCACACAGTGACTCCTTTCGACCTTCCCAGTATCCTATGGATCCTTCCTATCACCGGTAAAACCCTTCCCGATCTCATTCTCACTTTGTTTCGGGATTTATGGTATGATTTCTTTGCTTGGTACTTTCATAGCATGACAATTTACCAGGTTATGGCCAAAACGCTTGCAGTTGGAGCAGCATTGTGGAGCCCATGGATATTCAATTCTTATCGTAGAATACTTGCCATTACCCATATCAGACACAGGACTTGGAAATTCACATTCGACCCCACCTGCACATCTATGAAGGATAACTTTGGTAGTTCTCGGTGGAGTGAATCGAGATGGGTAGTTCCTGTGACACTTCTGATGTACCCAAGACTTGTGTTTGTCCAATATTCCAAAGGAATATTATAGAACTTGACCCATATTGGGATAGTGGTGAGCTGAATGTTAAGCATATCCATGCACAGTTTCCATGCCGCGTATTATAGAAGGTCTCACGCAAGGTGCCATAGTCGATTCCATAACCCAATCCGAGCATCAAGTTCTGAATCTAAAATATAAACCATTCTCGGTCATTGGATATATCGAGGCATCTCCTTCTTACCCGACAGTTTATCCAGCTAAAGGCGCACCAGGGAATGGAAGCGTTTATCAGGAATTGTCAACGAGCACTTCTTCCACATATCAATGCCTTCCATCACCGCCTCCGCCGGAGGTTTGACAACAAGCTTCCCATCGGTACTATGCGGCCTAGAGAACAGTAGCGAGCCACTTGTTTTAGCAGGAATTGAGAACAGAGTCTTCCAGGATTTCATTAGAGATGATTCACCTTGACTTACCCCATTATTTCCACCCAAACCGCTTCTCCGGGCTTCCTCTGCTCCTCTGCTGGACTTGGGATCTAGCCTCTGCTCATATGGGTATCCCTTCCCAGCCTCAACCTCACCCACCACGGGAACAATTGTCTCAGCTGCCGGAAGATGAGCCTAATCTTGGCCATAGTGTCTAACCCATTTCCAACCGTACCCAACCCCTGCATATCGGCCTTCAGCTCTCGATTCGTGCTTCCCCGAAGATGCTGATGTTAACGACCTGCCATGGGAAAGGAAGACCTTTGGACGAGCGCCATTAGCAGATCGACCTGGGTATGAGTTCAAAGGAGCAGTATCTTGCAAATCTGAGGAGGATGCACTAGAGACGGCGATCGGACCGATGTTGGAACCTGCAACGCCAGAATCGGCTTGAGCTGCTACATCGTTGGAGGCGTCGGCAGTAGTGACGACCTCCAAGGTGCGTGCTCCGGACAGGGCCACACCACCATGGCCAGTCTGGAAGGACGTTCCATTGTGGAGCGAATCGATGTGGGTACCTTTTTTTGGATTCAAACATTGCAAATCTTCCTTTTTGGGAAGGCTAACCACGTGTGGTCAACCCCCCACCAACTCCAGTCCCCACCACCTTATTTGTCATGCCTGTGAATCAATGCGAAGACGACAAAGGGGGTCATCGCCAGAGAGCATTTCGAATTATCATTTCAGCCAAAACAGGTTATGGACGAGTTTGAAAAAAAGATATGATTTTTAATGAACTATACCTATCCTATGCATCATCTATGCATAAAGATGTGATTTTTAACATATTAGACGAATTCATACACATCATATGCATAGAAAAAAAATAAACCATATTGATTGGGGTCACAAGTGGCTCTGATACCATTATTGGGTTCCTACTTGAGATTAAGCATACATACACAACGTAAAAATTAAAATTTCCCCTTTTTCTAACTCGACCAAGGATCAATGCGATCCGATCAAATGATTCATGGATAGAAGAATATCTTATTCTCGTTGGAAGATCCTTGTTCCGTAGTGTCATGTGTGCGTCAACCCTCCTTGTCGAACTGAAAGGTGCAGCAGATCGCTCTACCCTCTACAGCTATCCACACAAACGAGCCTTCTTCGAAAACCAAAAGAAACGAGTGTACTAGCACCGGGTTGAGTCTCACGAAAACCACTAGCCGCCTCTCTCTATTATGAAAAACGAATGAATCAATCCGCATAGGGATCCCTTGGGTTTAAATACCAATTTTAGGCTTAAGGGTTGGTTTCCGGCCCATTCTATGTGTGTGAACCTGTAGGTCCACATAATGTTAGCATTGGGATCAAAAGCCCATTTCGAGCCCACGGATCATAAGCGGCCTCTAGCAAGACATTATGACCACCCAAATTATGTGGATGTCAATAGCTTCGACATACTTTAATCCATAATAAATGCCATTAGTCCCTTTGTCTCACGATATCTAATTGAACACAAGGCATAGACTATGTCTCCCTTATAAGAAGTTCAATCATACGATTTTCGACCTCCATTTAAGTGATAATACAAATGGCATTAATAACCCTTATTAATTCATTTGAGCATGACTATGCAATTTCCAGTCTCACATGTCGAAGGGCCCATGGATATGTCTCTAAAATGAGGGACAAATCCCTTTCATCCACTCACGTCCCTCAACATGATTTATTCTATGTCCAACTATAGTCTGTATTACCACCCTATTACAAATGATGTAGAACTGTGTCAAAACATGAAGCTCCTCATGTAGGACCTATGGTGGTGTTAGGTCGAAGGACAAAAAGAAGACATTATTATGATGAGAAGTACTTGTGACTTATAATCCATGTAGTATTCTCATTGTGGGTCGATCCAGTACAATGTTCACTAACACTAATACGAACCTCGTCAACTTGTGAGGAGACCTGTGATCGGATTAGCTCGGAAGAACCGCTCTAGTATTTGGCTTGGATGGAAGACCTCAACTCATTGCTTATAGAGAAGCAAGAACCTTGGTATGTGAGGATGCCACAATTGATGATGGAGATCCGATTGATAAGTCTTGATGAACGCGGAATAGATAAGTTCAAGGTTCTTTTAGAACCACGGAGAATTTCAACTCTCAATTTTATTAATGGTTAAAACTTGAAGAATGTAGGGATAACAAGCCTTTAAATAGGCCTAAAAATATGAAGAATAGAAACTAAATAATCGGCCACAAGGCAAGTAAATATTTTGTCAAAAACAAGAGAAGAAACTAGATAATTTTTATGACAAGACTTGATAATAAAAATCAGTCGCAAATCAGCTCTAAAATAGTAGTAGATTAGGAACAGATTAGCACCAAATCAGGTCTAAAATAGCAACAAATCAGTACCAAATCAAGAACAAATCAGCTTTAAAATGGCGAAGTAAAGAGCAAGCAACACGAATGAGAAATAGTCGGCTCGAAATAGCAAAAGCAGACAGGAACAAATCATCACAGGTAAGCGGCAAATCAACACCAAATCTGAAGCAAATCTTTTTTTTTCTAAAAAGAAATAGCAACTCCTATTTGACTAGAAAAACAAGCTTTCTAAATTATCAAAAAAAAAAACAAGCTTTCTAAATTAAATAAAGCAACTTCTACTTTGACTTGGAAGTAAATACACAAATAAAACAACTCTAAATCGAAATAGTAATAAAACTCAAACACTTGGAAATAGGAAATATATTAGGTGTCTCCAAGGTTTCATAGCTCCCGAATTTGAATTTTTCATAATTAAGATTGGATTCCTAATGAATATTCTAGAAGCTCCTGCATCACAGATCCTTTGTGCTTTGATTCTCATCATTCCCCCCTTCCTTGAAAAGATTCATCCTCGAATCTAAACCATAATGTTATGGATGACGCAAAAATAAATACAAAATCCCATCGCGGTCCATCCTTTTTTGGAACCTAAAATCCTTTGGAGCAATGCCTTTATGGATTCAAGCTTTCCCTCATATCACTTTTTCCATCAATTCTGACTTGCTTTTGGAGTTCCTTTGTCTCCTCGGGATTACTCCTATAAGCGGGTAGGTTCGGAATGGTAGCACCAGGGACAAAATCAATTTGATGTTCAATCCCTTGGATAGGAGGTAACCCTTTTCGAATTTCCTCGGGAAAGACATCTTCAAATTCCTGAAAAAGAGAGATAATAGAACTAGGCAAAGAAGTGTTGGTGTTGGCCATTCCTTGATAGCCTTTACCTTTTTCTCATCCACCTCAAGCCCATTTGCACCAACAACACACCCTAGCAAATTCACTTTCTAATTACAAAAATAGCACTTTGTGGTTGGCAAATAAGCATTTATTTCCTTAAAACCTCAAGAACATATTTTAAATGGTCAGCATGTTTCTTCGAACTTTTCCTATACACAAATTTCATAGTAAATGACAACAATTTTCAAAGAGCTAGCAAAACATGATTCATCAATCTCATGAATGTACTTTGTGCAATAGTTAAGCCAAATGGCATTACAAACCATTCATATAATCCATATTTAGTTTTGAAAGCAGTTTTCCACTCATCTCCTTCTTCATTCTAATTTGATGATAACCACTCTTCAAATCATTTTTTGAAAACAAACAAGATTCAAGTAGGTCATCTAACATAGTTATAGGATAGCGATGCTTTCTTATGTGTTATTGTGATTGCCACAATCAAGCACACATCCTCCACGAACCATCTTTCTTAGAGTCTGAAATAAAATAGTCCTGACGCATGGACAAGGCTCTCTCCTGTTTTGTGTCATTTAGCCATTAACTCTTCCACTTGGCATGGTAGCTCCTTTGTCTCCTTAGGATTAGTCTTATAAGCCAGTTAGTTGGGAATTGTAGCTCTAGGATAAAAGTCAATCAGGTGTTCAATGCCCCTAAAGGGTAGTAAGCCAATAGGACCATCTTCTGGGAATACATCATCAAATTCATGTAACACAAAAGAGACAACACTAGGCAAAGAAGAGTCAAGATCGTTAAGGGGGGGAATGGGAATGGGAGCAGGGGTTTCCCTCTCTCTTCCTCGAGAAGGGGTTCATGGCGGAAGCTTCTTTTCTTCGTTTTTTTTTTTTTTTTTGGATAAGTAAGAATTTATTTCCAAAAAGGCAAAGCCTAACAAATGAGCAACAATCTGAGGCCAGAAGCCCACAGGAAAGAGCAGCGGGCTGACACCCCCCTTAAAGGGCATCATCAAAACCTTCCCCCCCGGAAGGAGGGAAGGCCATAACGATACATAATGGCCACACCGGGACCCAGCGTCTGAGGTGACAAGCAACTTCTCCAAAAACCCGAAGCCCACACCGAGCGAAGGAGAAAAACAACCCGCCACAACCGGAGCAAAGGCAACCAAAGATCACAAAATAACAACCCACAGCCATGGCACAGGCACCAAACAAACCAAGGGAAACCCAGGAACCACATCCCGCAATCCCGGGGCCTGACGATCGTTCGCCCAGCGGAACTCCATGACCCGACACGGGCGAACGAACCCGACGAATAGAATCAAGCCCACACCCCGGGCAAAGAAGAGCTAAGCCAAAACCCAACAAGGCAAAGCCACACAGTCTGCCTTCCCAAAAAGTTGACTTGCACAGTGTGGATATTTTTAAGGATACCCATTTTGTTAGTTTCACGGGAAGGAGCGTTTTACAAAGCCCGACCCGCGATGGTGAGGCCTTGTCGGGCGTGCACATCGGAATCCGGAAGGGTCGCCCCGTGGGCATGTGATGTAGCGACTCAGTCATTATCGGTGTTGAGGCTCCTACTTGGCTGCTTTCGCTAGTCAGCTGGTGCTCTCTCCCCCGGATCTGAAGATGAATCACAACCTCGGCCAGGTCGATCTGCGGGGAGAGTCAGTTGAAGACCTTTCATCCATGGTGGTAAGGCCTGGTTTCAAGTAGCATCATCGGGTAAAGCGGGTGGATCGTGAGTCACGGAGGTCGGGATCTGGCGAGAGGGGTTGGGTGCAGTGTGAATGGGTATGAAGCTCGTTAAAGTGCGGGGCCACTATAGTGATTCGAGGAGGCACGGGTAAGTGATTTGGGTGGAAATTTTGGGATTAGGCAAGGAGATTCCTCTCCAGTGAAATCTTGGAAGACCCTATTCTCCATTCCTGCAAAAACAAGTGGCCCGCCATTCTCTAAGGCACAATAAGAGCGTGGGAAGCTTGTTGTAGACCTCGGTGGAAGCGGTGGCGAAGGCAGTGATATGTGGAGGGTGTTTGGTTGAAATTCTGGACAAGCGTCTCCCGTTCCGGTGGTAGCCTCTTTTGGTTGACAAAGCGTAGAACCAAGGAGATACGATATCACGACTAAGAATGGCTTATACTTCTTTAGATTCGGGGACTAGGTGCTTTCGGGATTGGGTTATAGGTCCGGTCATTGGAATCTTGCGGAGACCTTTCATATTACGTGCATAGCGGCCAATTATCTTGGATATGTAATATCCATTTCTTACTATCCCAATTTGGGTCCAAGTTCTATAATATTCCTCTGGAATGTGGGCCAATCTAAACCTTGGATTCATTGCTAGTCTTTGGTAGTGTCAGCTCATCTTGATTCCCTCGCTGAGAATCGGTCGAGGATTATCTTTTCAGGATGCCAGAGGTGGGGGGTCGAGATGTGATTTTCCTAAGTGTACTCCTGGATATGGTAATGGCAAATACAACGAGATAAGGATTGAGTATCATGGAAACCACGATGTGCTCATATTATGTGGTTTGGCCATAGAATTGGTAAATTGTCATGCTAAGAGTCAAAGTAGCAAGTTGTCTCCCTGAATCAGGGTTGAGGTTGGGAAGGTGCTTGGTTATTGGCGGGAGGATCCTCAGGTATCTGGGGATGGTTCTAGCAAGGAGCTAGAAGGAGCTAACCATGATGTTGCACGTCAATTGATATGGTTGTAGAGCGTGATAAATTCCACCATTTCCTATCTTAAGAGTAATGAATGTAGGCTGCGAAATTTGTCGACCGAGTTACTGGAAATACATTTGGATGTCTAGCTCAGCGTGAGGAAGTTGTACTTGAACCGTAGAAGTGCTTTAGCTATGTCAGTCTGATCTGGCACTGTACTTAGGTACTCCTATTACCTCTCCTATTGCGGACATGTTGAGCATGTTAAAAAGAGTTGATATTTGGAATTCACACAGTTATTATACAGAAGAAGATCAAGCAAATGAAAAAACGGAACCTAGCAAGCGAGGATCCAGTGGTGAGAATCTGCTTCTTTAAATGATTAGTCAAAACCACAGATGAGGGCAGGCAGACCTTACAATGAAAGTGACTCAGCGTGGGATGTGTTCTGATTTTGTTTTTCTGTTTTGGAAACTTCAGTGCGAGCTCGCCAGAGACGGGATTTTCAACTCTCTGTTCAGAGGTGGGCTCTTTACAACTAACAGGCATGCTATGTGGCCCGAATTTGGATTTGTGGAAACCACGATAAGGTTAGCATCGATATTATCATTCTATGGACGAGGCCATACTATGTCGCGTTCACAGCTCTCGGGGTAACTATTCTTTTAGTGCTTTCATTGGTTTATGCCTCGAATAACTACATTGATAGAAGAATCGTAGTGCCATCTTCGTAGTGTGAACATTAGTGGCCAAAATCCTTGGTGATAATTAGTGATTTCAGCACCACCGAGTTTGTCGGTGAAAGTCGGGAGTAACATGATGAATGGCCACGACCATGAATTATTTTCCGCAGTGTTTATTGATCTTGAAATGGCGGATGTTCCTTTCTTAGGGCCCATTTTACGTGGATGAGCGTCGAGAGGGGGGATAATTTATGGCTAGGAGGCCCTAGACGGTTGCCTCCCAGGAAATGAATGCTGTTTGGATATGTTTTTCCCAATGCGATGTGAGAGTCCTCCATCTTGATTTTTATCGGATCATAGCCCTCTAGTTACCAACCCAAATATTAGGATGGACCACAGTCATAGAAACACTACCCGCTAGATTTTAATTTTAGGTGACCACCCAGGCTTTCCTTGACTTAGTTAAGGAAGCAGCCAAAATGAAGTGTAGTACACCCGTATTTATGGGTGATCACCTTAATTTGAAGAGAGTGAAGGGCGATCCTTAAGTCTCAACTTCCGCTCTTTTAGTAAGCTGCGTGAGACGGGTTGTGTGGATGCCAAAGAGTCTCTCAGCAGGCCCGATCTGCACAGTAACAGATTCGACTAACCACGATTCGTGCCACGGTGGGTGGCGGAATCAACAAAATTTGTATCAAGTAGTTCCTCCTCTTTAGTAGTCAAGCTCTTTGCTTGACATAGAATCTAGGTCGAACACGGGGATGGAAGGTTTCTTCGTCTGAATGATTTGAGTGAAATCAGCCAATTGAATTAAATTTGGATTTTAGGGTTTGGTTAAAAGCAGGGGGAAGTGGTTTAGTTGAATAGTACATCAAAAGCCCGAAGTTAAGTGGATGGTTCTGTTGAAAATAAAAATGAAGAAAAATAAGAAAGAGAACTGCCCAGACGGTAGGCCAGCGTTTAAGATCTAAGAGCTGGCGAGAGCTCCGGGTTGATTTCCTCGTGTTATGACATGCGTGTGGCATACTTAGGATCTATATTTAACTAGAAAGCCTCTTATGGAAATGACTCCTAGCGAGTCGACACGGGATGCGATTATGGCCCCTTTTAGTTTAAAACCACAACATTCCATTATCATTTTTTTGGGGCTCATAAAGACCATCTAAAGAGCCACAGTGCCTGTCATTAAGCCTTTGGATCCTAAAGCATGGAAGTATTGGCAGAAAGCTTGATAAAAGTAAATGTTATTTAACCCCAATTTGAAGAACCACTAACAGTAAATATTACCTCGAGGCAAAGTAAGGACCATCTAAGAGAGCCACGATTGCATCTCACCCAGAACCTTTGGACCTAAAACATGGAAGTATTGTACGAGACAATAACATCCATGTTATGCTGACTAAGTTTTTGAATATAAGGACCATAAATGCACTGCACCAGCATGACGGGGAGACACGTGACCTAAAGATCTTACCCCGGCGACCTTTTGCTTGAGAAGAGGAAGTGGTTTTGGCTAGCTCATCCTCCAAGTTGTCATCCTTGGAGGGTGTTTGCTGTAGAAAGGGAGAAGAGAAAGAGGGAGAGAGAGAAGAGAAAAGAAAAGCAAAAAAACTAAAATAAAAGACTTTATTTACAAAAATAAAAACTACAAATTATTCTCGGTGATGCTTGAAAATGTTGCTTAGGTTTACAAAGCAAGAGGGGCTTTATATAGGCCTCCTCAAGGTATGAAAATACCAAAAGCCTAACAAGCTAGGCTAAATTATAGGGCGAGGATATAATTCACCAAGTTTAGAGCGGTTTGCATTAATTACAAAGCATGTGAGGCATCGATTTCGTAGGAGTTGCGATTTCGCTAACTAAGCGGGAAATGAGATCCTAGCGACTCTTGTTCCGTACCCACTTTATTCATAACAGCCTCTTGTTTGCTTCCTGCCTTATTTCACGTAGATTCTTCACTTTGCCTTGGTTTCCTCATTGATTCTAGAAATTGGTTGATGAAATTTGGTTTCAATTCAACTTCATGATTCATCCTTTGTATTGAATTGAATTCTAAAGTGCACAAACACCCTCTGAAACAACCAAAAACACCCTCTAAATGGCATAAGTGTTACTAGAATGACTTGAACACTTCAATTGGTATAATGACATGATTAATGATCAGCGAGCTCAGCATATCCCCAATATAGGGTTGAAATTGCACTTTTGAGCACCCCTATCCACACCCCCAACCAGAAGCGTTGCTAGTCCTTAGCAGTACAAGATAAAATGAGATGCATATGGTGATTTTCCAAAAGGTTGTGATTCAAAGACAGTGAAGTAATGCACCTAACCACTAAGTAAGAATCATGTCTGTACTGTGCTATCATGAAGAATGAATGCCATACAAAAAATTGAGTATCAAAGAGTCTCCATCTCGATGAATCAGCGAAACTTCACAAAATCCTAAGTATTTATTTGATTAGCTCCAAGCAATATATTTGTGTTGCCTCTCACAGCTTGCAGCTACCCGACCTAGAATGCTAGCAGCCTAAATGATCAGGACCCACGCTCTTATTCCATAGTTCTTTTCCAAATTTGTAGGGTGCAATGCTGAGAGTCGACCTCACAGTCACGTAACGGGGATCTCTGAGTGACTCCCGACCAATTAAGGCTTAGGGCACCAAGTCACTTGGGGATCTTTCGACCACTAACTCTTGGGTTTCACCGGACTTGAATGATTTCGAGACTCAGCACCTCTGACTTGCTAAACTCCACCTATGCCCATGTAAGCGAACACAAAGTCGGCGACTCCTGACGATGAAGGTTTAGAACCATAGGAGCTTTAAAGGCTTTCGCCATATACCCCTCGGACCGTGCTCGAGTTTCAAAGAGAAGCGTTGCGACTTTCAATTCTTTTTCTTTTTCTTTTCTTTTTTTTTTTTTTTTTTTTTCCATAGGGTCCTTAACTTTATTAAAATGGTCGATGAAACTAGGGTAGGTTATAAAATAAAGGAGGTTGCACGAGTTTTTATTTATCATTGAAATCTAATGTGCTTTGTGTGTAGTTGGCTGAATTGGAAGAAAAGGTCGAAATCAATAAGAGAATTCAACTAATCATTCACTCAACTAAGCATGGAACCAATCTAGCATCGATAGAATTGGACAAAGCTTCAATTTTCAAACCACGAGGTTAAGCGAAACCCTGTAAAAGTTTTGTTGCAAAAGCAGGCCCAAATTTTGAAAAAGTAAATTGGAAGTATAACGACTTTATAGAAGGGGACCCGGCAAGCCCTTTAAACATAACAAAATGGTCTTGCTTATAATAAAAAACATAAATATAAATCCACTTCCTTACTAATTCCTCCCCACCCATTGAGCATCTACGGTGTAAAAGTAATGGGGTTCGGAATGGAAAATTAGATAAGGAAGTGTACACTCCATGATAAGATGTGATCATTTCTAGGATAGGGACCTCCTGAGCTTTCCATCGACATCTTATGCACTCAGTTCGAACTTCAAATAAACAAGTTAGGAGAAAAGAAAAAAGTATTAAAGTTGGACCATTTTTAAAATTACACTTTCATAATAATCTCAAAAATGTTCTTTCTGGCCATATTTGGATTCTACGCACTTCTCTAGAAGCTTTCAGCCCAATTTTGAAACGCTAAAGCGGAGTGCGGATGAAAAAGTTATCATAAAAACAAAATCGGAGGCAAAGCGTGGGGCTTAGCGAAAAATTTCGTAGCTTAGCGGGGGCCATTGCATTAGCGGAAATTCTTGACTCTGCGAAATTGGCTATCTAATAGCGAAATGGTTGCCAAGCTTCTTTGCGAATTTATTTAGGATTTTGCTACGGGCATGAATTTATTGGATTTTACGCTACGGGCATGAATTTCGCTAATTAGCGAGATTTAGCGATAACCGCGAGGTGGCAGGCTTTAAGCGAAATTGGCAATGTTGAATTTCGCTAGTAGCGAAATTTCGCTAAGTTTAGCGAAATTTTTGATGAAGCGAATTTCCATATTTTGGCTAATGAGCAGTCTTGAGTTGGCTAAGCGAATTTCGCAATGTTTTGCTTTGAGATTACTTGGCCCATTTGCGGCTTGATTTACGAAGTCGCTAAGATGCCAGGTGGTTGCGAAACGAATTCTTGTGAAAATGCATGTTTTCTTTGTTCCTCACGATTTTCAATTCATGCTCAAATTTGCAAAAAAAAAAACTACTAAAATTAATGCAATAAAATTTACGGAAAGTAAAAATTAATCTAAAAACACAAATTAACTAAAATCAAAAGAAAATTTATAAAGAAAAATTAACAAAATCAAAATAAACTATGATAATATAATATAAGACAGAGAAAAATTCAAGCAAGTGGGGGAAATTTGTGCTCCCCGTATCCTCCTTAGGCCTTTGGGAGGTACGCGGTAGTGGAGCTCGAGAAATCATAGGGGTTGGGATGCTCCAGTCAGTATTTTGAACTCAACCTTTATGCCATCTTGATGTAGGCATTTGCCATCTTCTTTGATGTAGTGGCAAGGTAATAATACAGGCCACTAGTCTTAATGTTTTTGCATGGGCGACGGTGGGTTGGACTTACCCAACTGGGAGCGAGGTCTTCTTTGGTTTTGGAGTTTTGCGAGCGATATGTACACGAGCGATGGGTTATAGGTGGCACTGAGCATTGGCGGTAGGTGTTTTTGGGTTGGGATTGTGGTGCGAATGTGGCGGTATGTGGTAGATCAGTGGGGCGGGGAGAAATGTTCTCTTTGTTTTCTTCCCGGCTTCTTCTCCCGATCGACAAACAGAGGATTGCATCCTCCTTATCCACATGCATGAGGACAAGCAACACCAATTTCTAAGGGATTCGAGAATTTTCTGACCTTGGTGTGGGCTCTTTATGAACCACGACTCCTCCTGCTATAGTGTAGAATTTAGGCACTCTTCCTTTGGACTCTCTTCCTCTTCTTGAGCAGGGCTGATTGGTAGGCTTTTAAGATGGATTCCTGCTTTGGATGTCAATTTTTTGATCAATTTCGCACAGGTCATGAGTCCTCTTGTTCGAGGAGGCTCTTCAGCATCTCGATTTTCACTAATGGCACAATTTATTCACCACCACAGCCATCTTCTATGAAATTGTCCTTGTTTTGCTTAATTCGGGATGGCTTGTTCAACAAGGGATAAGGGTGGTGGTTGTTGGTACTCAATTAGGTCTCGATGGAATCTTACGAGGTTGTCCCATTGTACTCAAAGTCATCTTTAGTCCATCTATTTTCTTGTTCAAATTGTCTTCCAGTGACAATTGAATGGGCCTTAATCTTCTTATTCTCTTCCACAAAGTCATCCCATTATCAGAGTAAGGTCCAAAATGGCTTATTCCTAATAATGGATGGATTGGTTGTAGTGATTTGAGGTATTGAGGTAGTGAGGGGATGGGCATAAAATGAGTTCGGGATAATCATATAGTGGAGATGGATAAGTTGAGGGAACATGATAGGCAGTGCGCTCATCCATTGGTCTATATTCCCTCGATGACATATTTGGATTTGGATTTCTCTACGGGGTTATTTGCTTGATATGGAAGGTTCTATAGTCCTCTCCATAGTCATGTAAGCTCTAAAGTTACCCTCCACAGCAATTGTATTGCTCTCCATATCGATTGTTCCATTTCTCTCGATCAATTTTCCCACATAACCTAAACTGCTTGCCTTAAAATTTTCAATCCACTGAAAATGGATTCTATGACAAATATGGCACCTGAAGACAACACAAATCTGATCCTACTTGAGGGGATTGATTCCTAGTTCAAGCCCCTTTGGAAAATGAACTCTGCAACACTTTGTTGTTTTTTTTTTTTTTTTTTTTTTAGTTAATAAAACTAAGAAAAATGGCGCAAAATGATAAAAGGAAATTCACGAGAGCTGTGGTAGGGATCCTGAGTGTTCCCTGAAACTCTTCACTTGCATAAGGCACCATCCTCGGCAGCGCCATTTTGGTCGTGCCACGGTAGGGTGAAGCCGGAATCAACAAAATTTATTATCTGTAGTTCCTCTCTTCGCGTAGTCAAGCTCTTATGACATGGCAGTCTAAATTTGAACACGGGGATGGGTTTCTTCGTCTGAATGATTTAGTGAAATCAAAGCCCAGTGAATTAAATTTGGATTTTACAGGAGTTTGGTTAAAAGCAGTAGTTTGAAAATGAATGAGTAAAAGCCCCGAAAGTTGATGGATGGTTTGCAATTTGAAAATAAAAATGAAAAAAATAAGAAAAGAACTTCTTGAAACGGTGACGGCACAGGTTAAGATCCTAGGCTCACTTGAGCTCCTGAGGTTGATTTCCTCGTGTTATGACATAAATCCATGGCATAGCAGGATCTATATTTAACTAAGCCCTCACCCAGCAAAACAACTCCTAAGCGGTCAACACGAGATGCGATTATGGCCCCTTTTTAGTTAAAACCTAACATTCCATTATCATTTTTTTGAGGCTCGTAAGAGACCATCTAAAGAGCCCATGATTACCTCTGTCACTAAACCTTTGGATCCTAAAGCATATTGGAGTATTTATTAAACAATAAAGTAAATGTTATTTAACCTAATTTGAAGAACCACAACATGTAAATGTGCCTCGAAGGAAGCGAGTAGGACCATCACAAGAGCCGCGTGCATCTCACAAAGAACCTTTGGGCTAAACGTAGAGTATTGGCGAAATGATAACATCCCATGTTATGCGGCTAAGTTTGAATAAAGGCCATAAATACACCGCAACATGAAGCGGGGAACCACCCGAGCCTAAAGATCTTACCCCGGCGGCCTTTTCTTTGAAGGAAGTGGTTTTAGTAGCTCGTCCTCCCGAGAGTTGTCATCCTTGGAGGTGTTTGGCTGCTTAGAAAGGGAGAAAGAGGAGAGAAAGAGAGAAAAGAAAGCGAAAACTAAAAATAAAAGACTTTATTTACAAAATAAAACTTACAAAATTATTCTAGTGATGCTTGAAAATGTGCTTAGAGTTTACAAAACAGAGGGCTTTATAGGCCTCCTCAGGAGTATGAAAATGCAAAAAGCCTAACAAGTTGGGCTAAATTATAGGGCGGATGTAATTCACCAAGTTTGGAAGGCGTTTGTCATTCTGAAACATGTGAGGCATCCCGATTTAAGCTAGAGTTGCGATTTCGCCTTCTTTAAAGAATGCACGGAATCTGTGACTCTTGTTCCGTACCCTTATTCTCTTTAGCCTGTATTCCATTTTCTTCCACGCCTTAGCGCATCAAATTTTCTTCTTTTGCCCAGTTTTCTCATTGATTCTAGGGCTGGTTGATGCATTTGAGACTTGAATTCCAGCTTCATGATTCATCCTTTGTATTGAGATTTGAATTCTAAAAGTGCCTGACACTGCAAACAACGAAAACACCCTCTAAATGGCATAAGTGTTGCTAAGATGACCCGAACCTTTAGTTGTTATCTGTGACGGCGTTCGTGATCAAAGAAAGCATCAGAAGCCTATCAATATGGGTTAAAATTGCTTTTTGTTAATCCTTATGACTCTGTGATAATGAAGAAATTGTTTAAAGACATACCATGATCTGCTTTGTCTTTGAGGGTTCTAAGCAGTAAGATTAGTGGACAAACTTGGAGACAGGTACGATTTCTTCCATAAAGTATCAAACTGGAATGCTAGGAATTGATAGAGTTAGCCACTTTGGCTAATGGGTGCAGAACGGAAGATCCGGAGGCCATCAAACAGGACGATGTAGCCCATTTCCAGAACATGTTATATGTTGGAGGTCCCTCAAATGACCATGCTAGATATTTAAATAACCTAGAGGGTTTCTTGTGGTCCCCGCAACATCTGGACATTTTAAATAGTGAGATAACCCTTGAGGAGATCAAGAAGTCCATGTTCTCTATTGGTGATTCGAAGCCCGGGCCACAGGTGGTTTTACGCTCTGTCTTGAGGAGTAGCGTAAAGTATTATTAGGAGGGATGTTTACAGCCAGAGAATTTATGGTTTCCTTTTTCCGTCTGGTTGTATGCTTAGAGATAAAGTTGCCCACGAATTTAGCTTTGGTTCCAAAAGGTCCACAACCGATTCTATGCATGATTATAGAGCTATTTCTGTTCTGTTATACCATTTATAAGTCGTCGAAGATTGTCGTCATTGTTCTGAGAGTTAAAAACTGATTACTTACACGAGATTATAAGCCATTCTCGATCTTGCTTTTTTTGTACAAGGCCGTAGCATTGTAGACAATATCCTTATGCTCCTTTGAGATTATGATCAACTATCATTGACAATGGTCCTCCTAGGTGTGCACTCAAAGTTGACGTTAAGAAGGCCTATGACACAATTAATTGGAGCTGCATCTTTGAAGTCCTGGCAAGAATGGGTACTCCAACTTACCTTATGAGATGTATTAGAGCATCCATCACCTCCCCATCCTTCTCTGTGGCCGTGAATGGTGGTGGCGGAGTTTCTTTGCTATGATCGGGAGAAGCCCGTGAGGACCCATATCCATTTATTGTTCATCCTCATTATGGGCTTTCTCGGATCCTTATCCTTTGGCGACCCATAAGCAGGTTTTGATTTCATCCTAAATGTAAGGAAATTAACCTAACTCACTTATGCTTTGAGATGATATTTTATTTTTCTTTGGTGGGACCTGATCCGATATCAATTATCATGTGGGCGAGCTTAGCAGTTTTGAAAACTTTTATGGGCTTCAAGTGAACGTTCAAAAGAGTGCCATGTTCCTTGCTGGGGTTAATGATGAGGTTAAGAATGATTTACTGAACATTAAGGGCTTCAGTTTGGGGAGGTTTCCTGAAATATCTCGAGTCCCCTTGATTTACTAGACTTTCCCATTGTAATTTGCCCGACCTCTCCTTGATAAAATTATGACGGAATCAAGTCATGAACCCGATAGATCATTATCTTATCGCGGGAAGTGCGACTGATTGCATCGATTCACGCGCCAAGTATTCGAATTATCTTGGTGCGATATTTTTAATTATTCCCAAAGGTTCACCATCGCTAAGATTGGCTTGATTATTCGAATGAGTTTTTGTAGTGCAGGAAAATTGGGAAATACAGTGTCATGGTCGAGTTGGTGTCAGTTTGTCTCCCCGAGGGGAGGGTGGTTTGGGTCTTGGCGTATTAAAAGATTCGAGCAGTACAAATATTATGAAACACATTTGGAATTTGTTTATAGAAAGGACTCATTGTGGGTGGCCTGGGTTCGGAGATGGTACTTAAGAGCGAGGAGTTTTGGTATCACGAAAGATCCGACAAAATTTGTATCTGGAGTTAGGCGTAAACTACTCCCGGGTTAAGGGGATAGGATGGGACCTCTCATAAAACACACAAGATTATTTGCAATGGTGTTGGGACACTTTTTGCAGGCATGATTCTTTTGATCCCAGAGTTGGTCCTCTCCTTCCTTATTATGAGTGAAAGGATCATATCGACTACCATTATTCATAGTAAGCTCATGGGGCGGAGGTTATTGATGATGGTAGATGGGCCCGGCCCTGCTCCTTCTTCCGGACCTGTGCTATCAAGGGATAGTTGTGTTGTTATGACTTGATGTCTGCAGTGAGGGATGAGTGTCTCACGGGCCGGCTCCATGCAGGGTTTTCTCTGTTAACTCGACATTTTCCGTATTAGGCCAAGAAATGCAGGTTGTAAAGCGGCGCTCCCGATATGGTTCCCCAGGCTGTGGGAGACATGCTTTTATTGTGTGTGGATGGCCATCGGGGATAGATTGATTTTCTAGATAAACTACTCAGTAGGGCCTTACAAACTCTAGTTCTGTGTTTTTTTTGTCGGGTTAAGCGTTGAAGATAGGAACCTTATTCTTGGTTGCCATTTCACTTTGCTGGTATATCACGGATGATTTTAAGGTTATGTAGAATTCTAGAATCTGCGAGAAATTGGGAGAATGAATTTTGTAGGTATGCTTTGCTTCCAGGAGTAAATCTTTCCACTCTTATTACTGAGAGGATTTGCATGAGGAGTGCGACTATCTACCACTTACGGAACAAACGAAATAGTAGAATTCATGGGAACATTTTTGTTCAGATTGATGCTATTTTCCACCTCATTTGTATTGATGTGGACTTAGAATGCTCCCGGTATTCGGGGAAGGTGGTTGACAATCCACACTAGCAGTGTTGTGTGAAGTGGGCAGCTAAGCAATCTCATTACGATTGAGGCTTGTCTACCTGACTTGTGATTGGTGGTCCTCTGGTTTGCTGGGGACTTGTCTCTTATTGGTCCTTGGTTGCCTTTGCCCGGGCTGTGGGCAGGGTTTTTTTTGGGGTTTAATTTCCCTTTTTTTCCTGGTTGTGGGCTTTTGTTTTGTTTGGTGTGCCTCTTTGTGTTTGAGGGGTTGTTTGGGCTGTTGCCCTTTCCTCTATTTTTAGGGGAGGTTTTGTCCGGTTTTTTCTTTTGTCTTGTGGGCCTTGTTCCTTGTATTTTCTTGGTTGGTTGTGGGGAAACCCTTTTGATAATAAATTCTTAATTGTCCAAAAAAAAAGCCACCTGAAACCCGGAAAACGAAGACCACCCGGAGAAAACAAAAAAGCGGACCAGTACCTCCTATAAATATAGGAAAGAGGCATCGGCAGGAATCACAAACAAACATCTGAAAATAAACCAAGCCCACATCAGAATGACCAAAACTGATGCAAGGTTGGGGCCGTGATGGTGTGATCCAGGATTTAGGTAAGTCTTGATATGGGTTTGGGGTAGTTTTTCTTAGACGAAATAGGTTATAGACGAATTTTGGAGATTTTCTAAGTTAAGAAGGTGAGATTTATGGTATATAAAGGGGAAAAGAAATTATTTAGGGAAGGTTTTTAGTAGTATGGAACAAGATTTGGAAAGTTTTGGGTTGAGGTTGAAAATTTGGTTATGGAGAGTTTAAAGAAAATGTAAGGATGGTGAGGAGAGTAGAGTTTGCACAAGAGTGGTTACTTCTGGTTTAAAGAAACGATCCACCTGAGATCGTGATGGAGTGAAGGCCTTTGATCGACTATGGGCAGGTTGATTGATAAGTAGGACAATGACTTCGCCACCAGAATCCACTAGGTATGAAGCCGAACTAGTCCCATAGGAAATCTGAGAGATAAAGACAGAGGAGCTACTTAAAGAGAATCGAAAATATTAAACTTGATGATTGTAAAAGACTACATTGGGGGTATATGGCCACATTACTTTACTAAATCAACGACTTCTACTTTAACTAGGAAAGAAACTTTCTAAATTACAAAAGAACAACTACTACTTTAGCTAGGAAAGAAACTTTCCTAAATTACAAAAGCAACTCCTAAAGAAACTTTCTAAAATAAATAAAGCAAATCTTCCTAAAAGGATAGAATAAAATATTGGAGCAAATATTTCTAAAAGAGTGTGAGATCATAAAACAAATCCTCAGAGATGATCCTGGCAAATCTTTCTAAAATCAATATGAGGCTGACTCTGCATCGGGGTTTTGTCGAGTCGGCCACGTTTTTGCCTTCGAAAGCCAGGCAGGAGTCGAGGAGTTTTCACATGTATTCAATCGTCTTGACCTCCCGATCAATTCTTCAATAATTAGAATTTTAATTCCCAATGTTTGGTATGTTATAAAGCTCATCAATCCCCATGCATTGCAGGAAAAAAGACTTGCCGCAAGTCTTCACCATGATAAACCCTCGAGTCCTTAACATTGAACATTGGAGAAATTTCATATTCGATCGCCCATTTGCGACATGAGCATTCTCTCGAATTTTCTCTATAATCTTGAAAAGATATCTACCCTTGGCTTGAGCTTTCAGGCTTTCCGTTGGAAACCTATCATGCGAAGGTGTACGAGCGATTAGCGACCTCGAACTCGGCATACGCACGACGATACATTTGCTTGTTCCATATTTGGCAATCTTCTTCTCGATCTTCAGCGAACTTCTTCATGCGACTTCTTGATCTCTTTGGCTCTAACTTGGCATCTCCATGGGTATTTGAATAATAGTCGGATGGGAGTCTTATTCCATGGTGTCGGTTGTAGTCATGGAGCACCACCTCGAATGGGCTTTTCAGCAGTTCCCTATGCATGGACCTATTGTAGAGCAAACTCAGTTTGGGAGTAGAATAAATCCCATTGTTTCACGTTCTCCCGCTGTTTCGCCCAGCAAATTTCCCAATCTTATTATTAACGGTTTTGACCACCATCGGTTTTAGGGTGATAAAGTGCGAAACGATGCAAAGAGTCCCCGGAGTTTCCTCAGAATTCTCGAAAGTGACTAAGAAACTTAGAGTCTCGATGCAGAGCCATAGTCTTGGGAATACCATCCAGACGCACAATCTCTTTGAAGTCTGAGTCAGCGACATGAAGCATTATTAGACTTGTTGCATGATAAGTAGGCCATCTTTGAAAACACATCACTTGACCACGAGGAATCGAATCTTTGTTTCTTTGTGTTCTAGATAATCCCAAACAAAATTCAAACACCTCCTCCCGTAGCATATTTAGAATTGGCAATAGTGTATATGAATCATGATTGTTCCATGAGTTTTAGCCATCGTACCTGACACACTTGACAAATCCATGATGTCTTTCTACAACGGAGCCAAAAGAGTTTGCCTTCACCCAGAGCTAAGGTTTTGCTTCACCAAATTGTGCTCAAATGTTTCTACATACAACTCATCGAAATACTCGATCTCGAGCAAGATGGGATGCATAGAGTGTTTCATTTAAAGAAAACGTCCATCCTTACAGAATCTTGAAGAGCTTGTCGGCGCATACTTCCAGATTCTAAAATCGGCATCCTCCTCGTATAGTTCATTCAACACATCGAATCCAACTACTTGGACTTGCATGAAGTCACTAGGGCATATCTCCTACTTTCGAGGCATCGTGACAGCGTTATGAACACACTTTATGCTTGATTGTGAAGTTATACGCTTGTAAGAGGAATTCACGCTTATGTCATGTCTTCGATTGACTTGTCTTTGGTGGTTGATGAATTTTAGTGCTTCATGATCTGAGAAAAGCACAAATTGCATAAAAGCAAGTATTGACTCAATGAAATAAAGCTCACATAGATAGCATAAAACTCCTTTGTCATGGGTGGAATTACTTCCTTTTTGCTTCATTCTTCTCACTAAAAAGCTGATGGTCTTCCCTTACGGACTAAGAGGCAGCACCAATCCCAGCTTAGAGATGCATCACACTCTCGCCGAACTTTATTTGAAATCGGTAAAACCAAACATGGGGTTTGATTACTTCTTAATCAACTTCGAAGCTTTCTTGGCTGACACTAGTCCACATGAATTTGTCTCCTTTAAGCATTCAGACCCGAGGCCATTATAGAGCTAAATCCACGAATAAATCTCCTATAAAAGAGACTAGCCCATGAAACTTCTCACATCATGGATCAGGCTAGGAGTTGGACAATTCGTAATCGCCTCTATCTTGCTTGATCCGTCAATTCATCTTTAGTAACCACATAACGAAATATGATTACCTTGGCATAAGTCACAATTCTTGAGTTGACAAATAATCGTTGCTCCTTAGGATAAAGAACAATTGCCTCAAATGCTCCAAGTGCTCCATCAATTTTTGCTATAGATCAAAAATATCATGATATACCACCACAAAATTTCAATGCATGGCTTAAGGATATGATTCATAAACCTCATAAAAGTGCTAGGGGCATTGGATAGTCGAATGGCATCACCATCCACTCACCAGAGTCCATCTCGAGAGGTTTAAAGGCCGTCTTCCATTCATCTCCTTCCCTCATGCGAATTTGATGGTATCCTCCTCAAATCAATCTTCGAAAAGATGGGCCCTTTACCATAGAGTTGATCAATGAATCATCGAGTCTTGGAATGGGAAATACGATATTCAATAATAATCTTGTTGACGTCACATCAACACATCCTCAAGATCCATCCTTCTTTGGTACTAGCGGGCGGGAGGAACACACAAGGGCTCTTACTCTCGGGCCGGCCCTTTGTTGAGCGCTCATCAACTTGTCTTGTAAAGCTCTTCATGTTCTTTGGGACTCATCCTATAGGCGGTTTATTGGGCAAAGCAGGAACTTTGATGCGAAGTGCATTTGATGTTGAATAGCTCTCATAGAAGCTGACCCATGTGGAATCTCCTCAGGTACTACATCGACAAATTACGCGGAATTGGCTCTACCTCTTTTGGGATCTCCTTCTCACTTTCAGTTTCTTCAATAGCAACCAAGGCCATCACATCTGATCCAGCTCTGATTTCTTTCTCCAACAAGGATTTTGACAACAAAGAATTTTGCTCTGCTGCTTTGGAGGCTGGAGCAATTGCCGGTTTCAACGATGCTAAGACAATTTTGTGGCCATCCTTGCGGAATGTGTAAGTGTTCTTGAAGCCATCATAAATGACCTTCCTATCATATTGCCATGGCCTCTGATTTAGTGCTTTCCGAAAAGTGCGATTTTGAACTACACATATATTAGATAGGTTTTGAGTACTTTTTGATCATTAATCATGTCATATATCCCAATTGAAGTGTTCAAGTCATCTTAGTAACACTTATGCCATTTGGAGCATGTTTTTGGTTGTTTTGTAGACTTTTGTACACATTTGAACTTCAACCTCAATGCAAATGATCAATCATGAGGTTGGAAGTTTTGTCGACCATCGAAACAAACCCAATCAATGGAAAAACAAAGGAAAAGTGGAGGAAAGCGAGATACGAGTTGAAGACGGGATGAGAGCATAGAGGAGCGACAAAGAGAATTTAGCAACTGTTCGCAACCAGTTCGCAACCTAGCGAATTTCGCCGGCACATTACATGTCGGTTCGCAAGTTAGCGAATTTTAAGCGATGCCAAAACGAGTTGTAATCTCAGCACAAATTGCGAAATTTGCACAATAACTTATCTTTGTGCATTTGCGAATTAAGCTTCTCAGCGACAATTTAAGCTAGCTTAGCGAAATTTAAGCTAACTTAATGAAAATTTCAACATTGCCAAATTAAGCTAAAGCCTTGCCAATTTCGCTAATCCATTTGCCAAATTACTAACCCTTGCCAAATTAAGCTGAATTAGCGAAATTCTCTGCACTGTAGTACGAAAATGATGCCTCGTCATGCTTTGTAATTAATCTTTGACAGCCTTCAAACTTGGTTTATTACCCAATTGTCCTATAACTTAGCTTGGTGCTAGGGTTTTAGTATTTTCATACCTTGAGGAGGCCTATAAATACCTCATGTTTTTCATTTTTGTAATAAGGGGAGGAGGATGAAGGGAAGACAAGTTTTGGTGATTTTGTAAGTTATTTTCTTTTCTTTGCTTTTGTAAATAGGAGAATTGTTTTTTTTTTAGCTTTGCTTTTATTTTCTCTCTTCTCTCCTCTTCTTTTTCTCTCTTCTTTCTTTCCACTTTCCGTTTGCCAAACACACACCTCTTGAGGATGATGACTCAAGAGATGCTTGGCTAAACCTCCTTCCTTTGAAGAGGAAGGAAGCTAGCTTAGTGGTGGGGTTAAGCATGTTGTCCTCATGAACTAAAGTCACGGGTAGTGTAATTTGTCCCTTATTTTCAAAATTGAGTTGCATAACATGGGGATGTTATTGTCTTGGCCAATACTCTCCATGCTTTAGATCCGATTAGCAGTAATGATGCTTGTGGCTCTTTAGATGGTCCTTAGCCTGCGAGTAGCATTTACATGTTAGGGTTCTTCAAATTAGGGTTAAATAACATTTACTTTTATTGTTTTGGCCAATACTCTCCATACTTTAGGGTTCAGTGCTCGGGTGGGGAGTAGCGATTCTTTAGATGGTCTTTACCCCAGCCTGCAAAAATGATAATGGAATGTTAGGGTTTTAAACAAAAAGGGGCCATAACTGCATCCTGTGTTGACTCACATAGGAGGATAAAACCTGAGGACATGTGTTTGCCCTAGCTTGTCAAGTTGGTGACCTAAATCTTCAAAGTTTAATTTCTTCACTTTAATTTTCAGTTTTTACCATTTCCAGTTTTTGCAATTTCCAGTTTAAACCATTTACAGCTTTTGACACAAATCCAAAAAGTCCAAATAGAAAGCCTTACCTTCATGCCTAATGCAAACCATTTCTAGGATGAAACCCATCCCGTGTTCGACCCTGAACCACTATCTGCAGTAGCTTGACTATGGCGATGGGAGGAACGCCTGGTATATAAATATTGACCCAGTTATTTCACGGCCCTACGTAGCCGCGAATCAAATGGCGCCGTTGGGGATGGTGCCAAACTACTTATGGTAAGTTGAAGAGTATGTGATCCCACATCACAAGTGAGGTAACCTTTTTACCTCTTTTTTGTATCTCGGTTCGAGGCGCGGTTTCTTGCCGCGATAGCACCTTTGTTTAGTTCGATTTTATTCGATTGAGTTTTTATTTAATTTTAATGTCTTTTTGCGAGGTTGTTTATTTGCTCTTTGTTGTCTCTTTAATTGTGTAAGCGTACATCTAGCGGTGGGATAGAGACACATCGGGTAATTGAATAAGTTAGTACTAGCTTGACCTAGCTAGTGAGAGTTGGTGTACAAAGCTGATACCATGGATCCCATAGAACAATGAGCCGACCCGGGGGCCCCGCCCAGATCCAGATGCATATAGAACCATGAGGATCACATCAGCCTCCCCAGGTTAATTGCCCCATCATATCATCCCTCCTATTTGAAGATGTACTTGAGTGAGGCCATGTTGGTACCTCTACTCCCCATATCATGGTATGGAAAATGGAAATCCATACACTCATATTAGGGATTTTGAGGAGGTTTGTCTGCCTTGAGGAAGGTATGATGGACATGGATTCTTGAAGCTAAGACATTTCAGTAGCTCTTAAAAGGACAAGGCCCGAGATATGGCTGAAGCTCATTGAGACTAGAACCATAAGAAGTGAAATTTGAGTGCAATTTGAATTCCTGAAGAGTTTTTCGGTAATCATAAGACTAATAATTTGAAAAAAACAATTTATACCTTTGCATTTCGGGATGGTGAGAGATTTTACAGTGTTGGGAGAGATTTATGGAAACCATCGGTGCATGTCCACACCATGGGTTTGACCATGGATGTTAGTGAGAACCCACTTCTATGGTAGTATCTCCTGCCATGAAACAATTCTTTCGAAACTATGTGTAGGGTAGCTTTTTTGAGTAAACATCCACAGTGAAGCTTTGGATTTTTGTATGTAGGTGGAAGCCTCCAGCTTACAGGATGAACTAGTCTAGGAAGTTGAAAGATTGGGGCCATTGAATCACGCAAGGAGGAGACAAGTATAATTTTACGAAGACATAAGGATAAAATGAAAGGGTGATCGGTTTAACTCAACGATTGGATGAGATTTGGAAATGAAGAATCGACATGAAATGCAAGCGTTAATGAGTTATCTTCTCGATTTTCTTGCTTTAATTTTCAGTAAATATAGTACGAGAACCTTGAGACCTTGCCCATGCCATAGAGTCAAATAAACCACCCATAGATGCTTCATGTAGGTGACCTTCAATAACTCTAAAATGGAGAAATTGTCCAAATTTGTCATGAAATCAAACCCTTGTATCGCCCTTTAAGAGCACGGCATTAGATTTCACTTCAATACAACAACGGATGCCTCACTATCTTCCACATTGAGCGAGCTTCAATCCACGAATTTAAGTAAGAATTGGTGGGCATATTTGTAAAACTGAAGGTCTTGAATGTCCCACCACAAGTCGAGAAAATTGGAAGCGTTAGAAAGCTCACTCAACAGGAAATTGGACAATATGCATATAGAGATTTCAAAATTATCTAATCAGCAGTTGCAGAGTTCAGAAAAAGGGAAGGCTTCTTTCCAGGGACAACAATATCAGGAAGTGGTGAATGAAGCAGGGTGTAGGGACTTAGGTGCGAGTGAAGTTAAGAGGCGGTTGTGACTTTTCTGAGTAGCGAAATTAAAGCCAACGGTATCAAAGCCGGTCAAGTCGGCTCCGTTGGTGGCTGACCCACATCAGAAACGATTAGTGGAGGGAAGAGATAAATGTTAGAATACCTCAGTTTTATGAGGTTCTTCGAAGAAAAAGCAGGTCTGTTCACGACGAAGTATTGGAAGTATTCTGCGACAGAGTGAAGTCAATATTCCCCTCCTTGATATGATTAAACAGGGTTTCCCTACTTACGCAAAATTCTTGGAAGGATTTATACACAGTAAAAAGGGTCTCAATGTAAATAAAAGGCCTTTTAAGCTGGCAAGTTAGTATATATGAAATGAGGCTCAGGTGAAGTATAAAGATCCAGGGATGTCCTCTTTGATCTGGTGAGTTATATTGGGAACATCGGTGATGGAGAAAGCACATTAGACACAGGGCTAGTGTGAATTTGTTGCCATATTCTATGTACAAACAATTGGGTTTGGGTGAAGCGAACCCACTTCCATCACACTTTAAAGCTCGGCCGAGCAGGTCTGACTAAAATACAGAAAGGGCTCGTGAGGATGTTCTTATACAGGTGGAATGATTTTCCTCAGGTAGATTTTGTTGTACTTGATACGAACCCGGGTTACCAAAAGGACCTAATCGGGTGCCCATCATATTAGGAGACCATTTTGGCTACTTCAAATGCAATCATCAATTCTTGAGACAGGTCATGTAGCTCATTTGGAAATATGACCTTGGAACTCAATATATTTCATATGGGTAAAAGGCATATGCACTCGGAGGATGACTTTGAAAGTCTGTATTTTAGATACCATTACGGAAGAAACGGGCTAACCAACGACAAAGGGCAGATCGCTTTGCTTGAGTTATCCGATTGCCTTGGAAAGCAACATGAATTTCAAGAAATGAGCTTAGTACGAGTGCGAGAAGAATAGAAACACTCTATTATTTAGTAATAGACGAACCTCAGAAACAGAATTCAAACCCCCCTCCGTGATTTAAATTATGCATTTTGGAAGTAAATGAGCGATTGCCAGGTTAATGATTTCTTCACTTTGCTAACCAACGCACAAGAGCATAATCTCTACCCACTTTTCTCGAAAAGAATAAAGCGAAGCATTGGGATGGAAAATTTACGATACGAAAGGCATAAACCCGTCCATTTGCACTCATCATATCTATTTAGAGGAGGTCCCAAAGGCATTAGGCGGCCCGACGGAAGGATTGAATCCCGTCTACGAGGGTAGTTAAGTATGAAGTCTTGAAATTGCTCCAAGTGATATCATTTATCCCGTTTCACGATGGCCGTGGGTTAAGCGAGCTTCGATTGGTGCCCTACTTAAAAATCGGGTGTATTTATTGTGAAAAGCGAGAAGTGAAGAATTGTCTACGGAGCTTACAACCAGGTTGGAGAGTGTGTATATAGATTATCGAAGGCTCGATGAGGTGACCACGAAAGACCATTTTCCATTGCCGTTCATCGATCAACTCTTGGGAAAGAGTTTAGGACTTGCCACTTCTATTGCTTTTTGGATGGGTATTCGAGTCTTCCAGGATGAAATTGCCACAGAAGATCAGGAAAATACTACTTTTACTTGTCCATTTAGCGTATGCTTGCTAGGAGAATGCCTTTTGGGAAACTTTGCTTGACCACTTTTATTGATGTACATTCAAGTATGTTCGGTGACACTGGTGAGCGTATAATGGAGGTATACATGGATGATATCTGATATATGGGGATAATTTTGAAGAATATTTAACCAATTTGAAGCCATCTTACTTGAGGTGCATAGAGAAGAATTTAGTGCTGCTTGGAATGCCATTTTATGGTAAACAATTGTATTGGACACATTATTTCATGAGAGGAATTGAAGTTGATAAATCAAAGGTCGGCATTTATTTCCAAATTGCCACCCCAAGCCAAATGTGAGAACAAATTAGACAATTCCTCGGCCATGGAAACTACAGGCGGTTCATTAAGATTTTCCAAAATTGCCAAACCCACATCTGAAGCTTCTTGAGGAAGGATGCCAAATTAGTTTAGGGAGAAAAATTGCGAGTTTTGGCGAAATTTCATTTGACTCATGATAGTTCAGACACCTAATTGGAGTTCTAGTTTGAGGTGATGTGTAGTGCGAGTGATATTGCTATAGGAGGCGGTACTTGGCGAAGAGAAGATGAAACCTCATGTGGTATGATATGCAAGCAAAACCACTGAATGAAGCACGGAGGAATTATACCGCTCTTGAGAAGGTTAGCAGGTGGTATATGCCTTAGATAAATTCGAACATATTTGGTGAAATTTGTCTCTAGTGTTTTACGAGATCATTACGCAGCGAAATATCTCTTAACCAAGCAAGAAGTAAAAGCGAGACTCATCAGATTTGGGTTACGATGCTTGGGGAGTTCAACACCAAATTAGAGATAAGAAAGGTGTGGAAAATGTAATTTGAGATCATCTGTCAAGGTTAACATAGCCCGTGACTCACGATCCTCATTAATGATAGATTTCGAAGAATCCCTAATGCGAGTTGGAGAAAGCTCCTTAGTATACTCACATTGCCAATTTCGCTCTGAGGAGAATGGTGAGTGGAAAGAGCCAGGATAGAAATATTTTTGCTAAAATTCATTCCTATTATTGGAAGAGCCTTTCTTATTGAATCGTGGGATCAAATCCTTCGGAAATGTATTACACGAGGAGGAGCAATAAGGAATTTTAATATTGCGCGAAGTACTTTGTGGTGGTCATTTTGTCGAAACAGCAATGAAGGTGCTACGATCGGGTTTTCCTCTTTGGCCTTCCTTATTCAGGAAGCACGAATGTCTGTGTGTGTAGTGAATGCGAAGGCTTGGGAAATTATCTCGTGGTATTATGATGCCTTTAAAGCAATTTTAAGTTGTTGAATTATTCGATGTGTGGGGCATTGATTTTATGGGACCTTTCCCTCGTCATATGGTAATACATACAATTACGTTGGGAGTCGGCTATGTCTCGAATGGGTTGGAAAGCGAGTTCCTGCTGAAAGCCAATGCCAGTAGGAATTAGTGATTAAGTTTTGAAAGCCCGATATACTTTTCTAGGTTTGAAGTCCCGAGAAACCATTATTAGTGATGGAGGTTCTCATTCACGTAAATAAACCATTTTGAAAACCTCATGGCTAAATATAGTGTGAAACACAAGTAGCCACCCCTTACCATCCCCTTGAACAAGTGGTCAAGTAGAACTAGCCAGCAGGGAGATCAGAGATACATTCTAATGAAATTATTAATAATAACTGAGGAAAAGATTAGTCTATCAAGCCTTGATTCGCTATGGGCTTCTGAGCGACTTTCAAGACAATCCACAGGAATGTCCCTTATCGATTAGTCTATGGTAAGGCGTCCTTCACCTTCCCGGTGGAAATCGAGTACAAAGCATGGTGGGCAATTCCAGGAAGAAGTTTGGATTCGTGGCCAGTCGAGGTTCCTTGATCTCAATGAATTGGAAGAAATACGGAATGATGCCCATTTGAATTCGAAGATTGCAGAAAAATCGAAAAGATGGCATGATCAAATGAATGCCGGGAAGGATTTTAAAGAGGGGGCCAGAGTTCCTTTATATGACTCAGAGCTCATCTATTTCGAGCAAGCTCGAAAGTCCATGATGGAATGAGGTCAAATTTCATAGTCGACAAAATATTGTGGTTCGGTGGAGTTTAAGTCGTCCAGGATGATAACAAGGTGTTTAAAGTCAATGAATGAGAAAGTGAAACTTCCTTATGTGGTGCGGGGCCAGCCAGTGAAGAAATTCTCTGTTTGGATCCTCCTGAGCCTTTGAGTTCTCACCATATATGGGAAGTTGGTTAAAGGTAATTGTAAATATCATGTTTTGTGCTTTGCCATGTGTAAATGTTTATCTTTTCAATTGGACAATTGAATTGCTTTTGTTGGAAATTTGAATCACTTTTTGTCACTTATATGCTAGGACAAATTCCATGATTGCAAGAACCGATTTTGGTGTTTGGGTTCTGCATGCTCAACTTGAAATTTCTCTCTTATGCTAGTCCACACACTTTGCCTCAGGATTGTTCCAATAGGGTGGCGAAATTGTGTTTTCCTTCTTTAGCTTTGCAAGTAGGCCTTAGGTATGTTGGCTACCTAGGATAGTTTTGGAGTTACCTACATTTGAGATAATGTTGTCTTCCAAAGGAAAGAAAGAAAAGCAGAAAGAGAAAAGAAAAGAAAAGAAAGAGAAAAGAAAAATAAAGTCGTGAAATGCTGGCACGAAACAGGCACGGTCAGGGTTGTGTGACGAAAGCCTTTGGGGAGCCAGTGCTAAGCCTTAATGATTGGAACAGAGATCATGGATTTACAGGTAATTTCGTTACATGGGTGGATAGGTGAAGTTTAATGACTTGTGGATGCTTAATTTCGAAGTCATTGGTCGGGGTGAAGCGCTGAGTTAGTGGTCATTGATCCTTTTGACGGTACCTAAATAGCCCAATTGGTTTGGGAGTCATCGGTGGACCCCAGATTACCTGGACTTTGGTGAAGTCAGTTTTTAAGCATTGCACCTAAGTCAGCAGATGAATAAAAGAAGAAAGTGTAACTAGCCCCCTCCCAGGTTGTTCCAACAGCTTTAAGGCCATGTAGGGTGCTAGGTTGAGGGAGGTGGCAATTTTGCGAGTTTATTGGCTTAATCACAGTTACAAAGACCATTAGACTTAGGTGGAAATTAGGTTGAAATTATGGATCGATATTGACCTCGAATTGTTTTCTTAGTATGGTTTTGATTCTTTTCGTATCGGTTTACATTTTTGATTTCAATTTCTAAAGTTAAGGTAATGATTATATGTATATAAACCCTTTGAAACCTGACCTTTTTGAAAATCACCACATGCATCTGATTCTTATTTTGCATTGCTAAAGGGACTAACATAGCGTTTAGGTTGAAGTGTGATTAGTGCTCAAAAAAAAGTGCAATTTTGAACCTATATTAGATAGGTTTGAGTACTTTTTGATCATTGTCATGTCATATCCCAATTGAAGTGTTGAGTCATCATAGTAACACTTATGTCAATTTGAGGTGTTTTTGGTTGTTTGTAGACTTTTGTACACATTGAACTGGCATATTTGACCAGTGAAATCCTTGAGGTTGGAAGTTTTGTCGACCATCAACAAGCCCAAAATCAATGGAAAAACAAAGGAAAAGTGGAGGAAACGAGATCTGATTGAAGGCAGGGATGAAGCATAGAGGAACTGACAAAGGAGGAATTTTAACGACTGGTCGCAACCACTAGCCAATTTCGCCTTGTTCGCAATCAGTTCGCAGTTAAGCGAATTTATGAAAGCCCGATGCAAACGCCCATGATCTCGGCTGGAGATTGCGAGGAATTCGCTATTGACTTATCTTGTGCATTTCGCAGGTCGCTTCTCAGCGACAATTTCGCTAACTTAAGCGAAATTTCGCTAGTAGCCAAATTCGCTAGCTATTGAGAATTTCTTTATTATAATTAACAAGCCTTGCCAATTTCGCTAATCCATTATAAATTCGCTAACCTTATGGTCGCTAGTTAGCGAAATTCTCTACCTGTAGCGAAAATGATGCCTCGTCATGCTTTGTAATTAATGCTGAACCGCCTTCAAACTTGGTTTATTACCCAATTGTCCTATAACTTAAAAAACGAGTTGCTAGGGTTTTTTGTTTTCATACCTTGAGGGCTATAAATACCCCTCGTGATATTTTGTAATAAGGGAGGAGGATAGAAGGAGACAAGTTTTTGTTGATTTGTAAAGTTATTTTCTTTTCTTGCTTTTGTAAATAAATTGTTTTTTAGCTGCTTTTATTTTCTCTCTTCTCTCTCTTCTTTCTCTCTTCTTTCTTTCACTTTCCGGTGCGAGCACACCTCTTGGGGTTAATGACTCAAGAGATGTGGCTAAGCCTCCTTCCTTTGAGAGGAAGGAAGCTGAAAGCAGTGGTGGGGTTAAGCATGTTGTCCTCATGAACTAAAGTCGAGTAGTGTATTTATGGCCCTTATTTTTCAAAATTCGGTTATAACATGGGATGTTATTGTCTTGTCCCTCCGTACTTTAGATCCAGTGTAGTGAGTCTTGTGGCTCTTTTAGATAGTCCCTTACTTGCCTACGAGGGTAGCATTTACATGTTAGGAGTTCTAAAATTAGGGTTAAATAAGCATTTACTTTTATTGTTTTTGACGATACTCTCCATACTTTAGGGTTCGATTGCTCGGGTGAAGTGCTGCTTGTGATTCTTCTAGATGGTCTTTACTAGCCTCTAAAAATGATAATGGAATGTTAGGGTTTTAAACAAAAGAGACCTGCTGCGTCTATGTTGACTCACATAGGAGGATAAAACTGAGGACATGTGTTTGCCCGGCTTGTCAAGTTGGTGACCTAAATCTTCAAGTTTAATTTCTTCCTTTAATTTTGGTTTTACCATTTCAGTTTTGCAATTTCCAGTTTAAACCATTTACGACTTTTGACACAAATCCAAAAGTCAAATAGAAAGCCTTACCTTCATTGCCTAATAAACCATTTCTGGGATGAAAACCCATCCCGTGTTGACCCTAGACCACTATCTCTTTGCTGTTAGCTTGGCTACGCGATGGGAGAACAGGTATATAAATGTGTTGATTCGGCTCGCCTCACCTGTACGAATCACCTCCCAGTAACAAGTGACAAACATCCATTGGAACAACATCACACCATACCTCGTCACAGTAGTACTTTCAATTGTAAAAGGACAAGGCTTTTGTGCTTTACCTTGATATCACTACCCTCTTGAAGCCGGCTAAGTTTACTAGGGGTTTTGAGATGTGGATCCATCTTCAAATTAAGATTTTACCATCTCGAGAAACACAATTCTGAGCTCCACTATCGATAATAACCAAACAAACCACTGTCCTTAGATGTGCCGTGTGAAAGACATTGGGTATGACTTGATTCTCCTCTAGCGGTACGCCTTTTTATCTTAAGACTCCTTTGAACAACTAAAGGAGTCCCGTAATTCGGGCATAGTAAATTTCATCCTTATCTTCTATGGTTAGATTCAATTGTCTCTTCGACCTCTTCTTCCTCAGCTTCATATTCTTCAATTAGGGCAACCACTCGTCGGTTAGGACATTCAGAAGCTATATGCCCAAATCCGTGGCATTTAAAGCACTGCTTTGACTTAGAGGTAGACTCTTGCTGTGGCTTGTGCATAGCGCTTTTACTTGAGGTTTAAGGGTGGTTTAGCACCTCTTGGACCCCCTTGAAGTCGAATTCTTGATAAATCCTTCTTTAATCCGATTTGTAGTAAAACCCCATACTTGTTTAGAGCCTCGGCTTTTTAAAGGCAAGCTTTATCACATCTTGAAGAGTATTATAGAGCGCAATTGAATAGTTTAGAAATTTCGAGACCTCAGGCAATGAGGAATTGACGGGCTATGGTGCTCTCGGCCCTCTTGCAAGTCTCCTTTGATCATCAGATTTTCAAACTGGTAGGATACTCCTCCACGGGTGGTCTAACATGAATTCCCGATTTTGAGGAAGATATCTTGCGTGATAGTGGAAGGGAAGATACTTCCTTTTTAGATTATTCTTAAATCTTTTCCCAAATTTCAATCTTCTTCTTACGTCATATCTGGCCTTTGCCTCTTGAAATTTTCCACCAAAAGAAGCATTCTTGCGCATCTTGATAGTCATGACTTCACCTTTGCTTCTTGGGATCATAATATTCGAACACGTTCGACGGTATTAAGCCAATCGAAGTCATCGACTTCACATTCTTCCTTCAAATTCGAATAATAAACTTTGGATTGAATTTGGGCTCATCATTATTCACGTTTCGCCGTATTGATAATCCTTCGCGGTATGTTGTCATATAGTAATCATATTTCTTGAATGCTTGTCTTTAGGCTTCTGCGCCTCAGTAATCCGAACTTGGCTGCTGACGCAGTTCCCTCGTCAAAACTTTCATCACCTTCACCTTCCGGCAGAGGTCTTTATAAATATAGGATCATCATTGATATGTATGCTTTTGTAGACGTTGAACCACGGATTCAAGATCGACAATGCGTTTTTGCGATGGGGTTAGAAATTTCGCCCAGACCATGATTAGGACTCTTGTCTGGGAACCCGAGAATATAACAGCTTATGATGGCCATCAATCCTTGAGCTCGATACCACTTTGATGCAAAGTTGGGACGTGATGGATGATCGAGAGTTTAGGTAAGTCAAATATAAGGTTTGGGGTAGTTTTCTTGGAAAGGCCCCGAAATAGGTTATGGACAGATTTTGGAGATTTTCTAAGTTAAGAAGGTAATTTATGGTATATAAGGGGAAAATGGGTATTTAGGAGGGTTTAGTAGTATGGAACAAGATTTTGTGAAAGTTTTGGAGTTGAAGTACAGAAAAATTTAGTTTATGGAAAGTTTAAAGAAAGATGAGATGGTGAGGGAGAGAAGGAGTTTGCGCACAGTGGTTACTTACGATTTAATGAAGCGATCCACCTGAGATCGATGATGGAGTGAAGCGCCACACGATCAAGCTATGGACGAGTTGATTGATAAAGCCCGGACGAACTTGGCCACGAGAATCCACCCTAGGTGTAAGGAAGCTATGACCGTCGAGAATCATTGAGATAAGAAGAGCAAAAGAAGCTCTTAGAAATCGAAAATATTATTAAAGCATTTGATTGTGAACTACATTAGGGGTGTATATAGCCACATCTTTAAGCTCAGCGACTTCTCTTTAGCCCAGGAAGAAACTTTTTAATTACAAGACAGCTTCTACTTTAACTAGGAAAAAAACACAGAATTACAAAAATGACTCACAAGAAAAGCTTTTTAAAATAAATAAAGCAAATGTACCAAAGGGATAGAATAAAATATTGGAGACGAATATTTGAAAAGAAATACAACGAGAATCATAAAACAAATCCTCAGAGATGATCCTGTAGCCGATCACTAAAATCGATATGGTGGCTCGCGCGTGAGGTTTTGTCGAGTCGACCCACGTTTTGCCTTGGCTGATGGTCGAAAAGAAAGGAGTTTTAACGTGTATTGTCTTGTGGCGTACGATCAATTCTTCAATAATTGAGATTTGAATTCGATGTTCGATTGTGTTTATAGAAACTCCTGCATCAAAAACCGGACCTCACATCTGAAGCCGGTCAGTCGAAATCAGCAAATATAAGCAAGCCCACATCCCGGGCAAAGGAAGAACCAACCAAAATTCCCACCCACTGCCCTGGCAAAGGCAACCAAGGGAAACCAAAACAGACAAGCCCACCACCATGGAACAGGCTAAAATACCACCCAAGGCCAACCAAGGACCATAGCCCGGGTACACGCAATCAAACCATTTACCCATAGACATGAGCCCTGGGAACACAGCCAAAGTCCGGTAGCCGCATCCATACCATCGGCCCTAACAGTAATTTCCAACACCACCGGCAGACATACTAGGCCCAAACTTGTGCATTCCGGGTTCCTAAACACCAAACATACAATGGTGCTTAGAAACTGAAAGATGCAAGCCAAGATATCGTCTGGAATATCCGAACAATAATCCGGTTCCGCAACCCCCGAATATTCCACACAGTCCTCCATTTCCGGCATAGACACCAGATCCGGCAATCTGGTAGTAGATCGAAGGCTAAAATTAGCCTCACGGAGATACATCCCCGACGCAAATAACCTTACCGGATCAAGAAGAGAAACCCCGGACCCACTGTGATCCCTGGCGGCGCCACAGCCGCACCGGCCAATGAAGACGGCACACGCACGATCGCAACTGTGGTAGCCCAACAACTGACCTCCATTATAGCCTTCGAACGGCTCTGGAGGACCAGATTCAGCCCCATACGAGATCTGACCCATAGACTCCGACGTCGGCGACGGCGTCTGCAACGATTGCATATCCAGATCGTGGACCCATGATTTGGGTAGCTTGAAAACCGGCACGATGCACGCACCTGGATCCGAACTCGCAAGATCGGAAACCTCTGTAGAGACGTAGTCCGCTCGGAAACACGGGAGAACCGGACCAACTAACTCACGGCCGAGGCTAGGGAACCCCAGCCGACCTTCACCCTTAGTTTGGCTTGGTAACTCGCCCAACAGATCTGAATCCACCAGATCTGCGCAGAACGACCCACTTTTGGGGAGACCCGAACCAACATTAGCCGCATCACTGACTATAGACGGGAGGAGACCCCCATCAACATCCTTCCCATTTTGGGTATGGGATACCCATTTTTGGAAGTGACGAACCCATGTGGACAAACCCCCACATCCCTCTGACCCCTCCATGGTCAGCTCTGAATCAGTGCGAACCTCCATCGTTGGAATGCCCTAGAGAGCATTCCTCCATCGTTGGAATAAACAGTTTAGTTATTATTTACCATCTCTTTCTCTTCGTTTTTTTCTTTGTTCTCCGTTCCCTTTGCTAGGGATCATGTCTCTATCTGTGAGAGGAATTTTTCTGGTGGGTTCAACCTGCCGGAAAATGAAAAACTCCTTGTTTTATTCCACAAAACCTTTCTCCTCCGAGCAAGGGTGGATCTTGGTAGAAATGGGTTTTCCGATGGTGTTTCTGGTGGGATCAATATGCCGGAATCAGAAAGATGTGAGGGCTCGACCGCGCGGTACCAAAAGCGGGGTTCCCCCTCTACCCATAAAGGGATGATTGTTGAAGGGGGTTTCCTCCGATCTAGTTTTCGAGATGAGACCACTGCCGGATCTGAGCTCCATAAAAAAGGTTCGTATCGGGCCTCGGGCACCGGTGCAGTTTCCTTTGTCCCTGTTGACGTCGAAAAAACCAGCAGTGTCGATGCCAAGTTTGGGTGGGGGTTTGACTTCACGATGCATCCCATCTCAAAAAGGGGTTTCCCCTTCTATCGTGAAAGGTGGAGAGCTATTCGCGAAGGTCATTGAGGACCGGTTCTGCGAGGATCTCAGACATGAGAACGGGGGCTTGAAGTTTTCGGACCTCTGCCTTAGCGCCGTGAGGGATCAAATTCGTTTCGACGTCCTCCTCCTTACATTTATGGGGCACTCGGATCCGCGTTACCGCGGAGATTCTCACCAAGAGGCCCGATGCGTGCGGGAAATTGTTGTTTGGGCGCTGCTAGAGGTCAGTGGCGATCGGAGCTTTGCGTGGTTCCATATGTGGTCGAGACGGTGTGGGCTCTACCCGTAGTTCGGATCTCTTTGGTATCGGCTCTTTTCGGAGCTTGGACCCAGTAGATCTAAGGATGTTTGCCGGAATCTTCCATCATCGGCGTAGGGATCTGGGTAGTTTTCCGCTATTACGGCCCGGTTTTGCAGCGTCCATCACGTGAATGTTCGGATCCTAGTCGGATGGTATTCCTCGTAGGCCGTGCTTGGCCGGGTTCGGAAGTTATTGAATTCGGGTGGATTAATGGGACCGCCTTGATCGAGGAGTTCATTTTTACGCCTGGGGACATCTCGACGTGGGGTTAGAGTGTGTGTTGGCGCGTGTGTGGTGAAATGCCGAAGTTATGGTATTATTATCCATAGAGTCGTCTTGTTGGGTTCATTAATCCGCATGGATTGCGATTTTACCAGATGGTTTATTAAAGTTCGTTTTGACTCAGAGTTGATTGGGATCGAACGAGTTGGTGATTGATGAGGTGATCGATAGTCATTTATTTTGATCATAGTGTTAATATTATCTGATGATGGATCAGTTGAGACGCGAGTATGAAAATCTTTGTTCTTCTGATGTTGAGAAGTTGTATCTTGGAGTGGTAACAGAAACCTTTCACACATGTTACCTGCATTTGTTTTGACTTGAGATGAAAATGAGATGTGACAGTTCCATGTTATAAAGTGGAGTGTGAGTTAATTCTGACTGTGGATTATCTTATGTGATCTGAGTCCCCGGGCTTGCATCTCTTAAGACCTTTGGGAGGGTTTTCACCGGGACTCACTGACATATGAAATGGGGCATATCTGAGCGGGATTGGGGTGAAACTAATTGGAGATGTTGCGGAAGGCGCTCTCGGATTGTGAGGAGAGAGCTTAGGTATCTTTATTGTTTCCGTTATTGTTGTGGCTTGTGCGGGATGTGAAATTGTTATCTTTAATTTGTCTTTGTTTATCGAGGTGGTTGTTTGTATCGGTGATGCCCGCTCTATGATTTTAGGAGGTGTTGTCAGTTTTTAAGTTCTTTCTGGTGGCATTTGGCTTCTTGTATTGTTCTTGTTTGTTTGTTTGGACGTTCTTTTGGAAATAAATTCTTCTTGCTCAAAGGGTCGTTATTAATGTCGAAAAGCGCTCCTTTACCTGAAAGTATATAAACATAGACTTGTTAGAGTAAAAGGCAGACTTGATCTTACTTTTTTTTTTGCATAGAAACTCTCTTTCTTTTTATTTTATACCGTTTTCATAGTCCTCTCTTATTCTCGATTTTTGTGTGGCGCCTCGAGGCCGGTCACTTTGACCCGCAGATCCAGCTTGCGAGAAACCTATATGTCTCGTATCGCGGGGCCGTCACATGAGTAAAATGAGCCGATAGGCGTAATTATTATTAGTCGTACGAGTTCTGAGATATATATTTATGGAATCGAGGTTATTACTGTGGCTCACAATCTGGCTTATTATATTAAAGCCCAGTTCGATTACAATATATACCTTGAAACAGAATCAGTATGGATTCGACGAACCGTAATCCACAGATCTACAGAAGTGTCGTTTGATTATCTTGTCGTATACAGAAAGAAGTCATGACGGGGTGAAATTGTAGCCGATGAGATAAATCTCTGAGAAATTTATTGCGCTGGAGTGCGCGTCTGAATGATCATTTCATGTGAACTTGACAACAGTGGTGCATCACATTGTCTATCATGGAAAAAATCTCACATTTATGTATGAGGCGACACTCTACATGCCCCCAATCTGGTCGACCTCAGGCCCACCGCGATGCAAGTGCGATGGGAAATCAATGCAGGAGTAAGTCCGGAGCTCCCATCCTGGCCGTAGTCTATGTGATGTTATTAATCGTTTTGTGTCTTTTTGGAAGCGAAAAGAACTTTTAGTCTCAGCGGGTCTTCACCCTCAGACATTTTAGGACTTTCACTTGGAAATTAGATCTGTTTGTCTAGCCCAGTTTGCGGGGCACCACTGAAGGGAGTATCTGTTCCTACTTGCTGCTGACACATTTTCATTTCCATTTTCATTGTATCTTGTGGAACTCGATTGGACTTAGTCCCCAATTTCCGAGCCCACACGATTACGCACCCCAGGCGGTGCAGGCGATTACCGTGTACACGCACCCATGTAATGCGGTGTTCACAGGACACCAATGCAATCTGATTTGTGCCATTGCACTCAAACCCGTGACCAATGTATGAAGACCTCTGCATGGACATTACCCAGCGTCTGTATGTGTGTCTTTATGAACACTTTCGTATGCAATGCTACGACAATCCATATATTCGAGTTCGACATGGCATACATGCAGTCATTGTTATTATTCCATACATTCAAATCGGTACATCACATAAGCATGCACTCGTCTTTTTCTATCCATTGACTCATTCAGTAGCCGACACATCATTCAGCGTGTATTATAATTCGGCCGTTACTTGAGCCAAGTAATCTAGTAATGCTATAATTCATATTCCCAGTCGAGACATGTGTCAACTATACACCTTAATGCATATAATTATTTCCATCTTCATCAAACATATGTCATATAATCACATTTAGTATGTAATTGAACTTATGGCAATAACACATTACCATCCTCTACCATAACCGACCATGTTTGGCCTAAGAAATAATCTGGACTTAGTCCAGAAAAGTCCAGCTTTTGTAAATACCACACAAAACATCCAACACGCAATGCTGCTCAGCCATATGTAGTCCCCACATTTTCGTACATAAACCGGCTTCAAAACAAGCTTTAAACTGTGAAAGGATTATTCCTCACATGTCCGTGACCTGTAATTAATGTTCAAATTCTTACATTTTGGCCGAGTACTCGACATTTTATTAAATCTCTGTAATTTGGACGAGCTCCGCAGTAGTCCATGAACGCGAATCGGTTTGACGAGAAAGCAGACTGGCCGAAAGTTGACGACCGATTCACAAGGGTGTATGTAATTGCACACCCCAGCTTGCTATTCTCGGGGTCTGATTTTCTCGTCCCTAAATGTAATGTTCTATTTCCGACAAATCCAAAACTATATGAAACCGGGTCTTCGACCATCACACAATCACAAACAAACCACACAACATACAAATCTCGCCCAGAAACCGAACGAAATCGTAGAGGGCCATTACACGACCCCCTAGGCGAAATAACTGCAGTAGAGGGAAACCTACCTTCTCAGGAATGCTAGCCCGGAAGTTCTTACCGTCCTGGTCCCGCCATCAGACAACACTCCTTCCTTTTCCTCTTTCTTTCTTCCTCTCTTCCTCCCCTTTCTTCTTTTCTTCTTCCTTTCTCCTTTCCTTTCCTCCCTTTCTCTCTTCTCCTTTCCTCCCTTTCTTGTTTTTTTGACACTACAATTTATTACTAAAAACAAGAACGCCCCTAAAAACAAACCAAAAGAATATAAGAAACCAAGCCCACAAGGCAAAGGAAAACGGACAAGACCTCCCTATAAATATGTGAAGTGCATCAGCCCGAAACAAACCAACAACCACCAAAAGATGCACTAAACCAAAACACAAGCCCACAACCCGGGTATAGAAGAAACAACCAAAAACCCCGCCCATAGCCCGGGCCAAGGCAACCAAGGACCCATCAGAGTCAAGCCCCCAACTAGGCATAAAGACCACCAATCACAAGTCAGGAAGTCAATCCAATTGTGGCCAAGGATAAGAGGAAGGACCATCTCACTGACCGTTTACAAGATTATCAAGAACCTTCGGAACACCAGATATACATAGTCTAACATCATTACATATGAGGTGAAAAATAGCATACAGGAGAAGCATTGCTCTCATGAATTCTACTATTCCACACTTATACGCGATATATAGTAGCACTCCACGTGATATACTTAGTCTAACATCTTTTCTTCCCTCCTTTCCTCCTTACATGCTCTTCCTGGCGTGGCCGGCCGACGCCCGCCCCTGCACTTTGTAAGAACAACCAAGCGAAGCCCCTTAGGCTTCAAAGGAGCCATGCATGTTGACACATGGCATGGCTTGCCAAGTGTCACACATGCATGCCTTTGCCATGCATTGTCACCACATGGTTCTCCATGTGTCATCCACATGACTCGCCACGCTGCCGCCCAACACCCGCCGTCAAATACGAAATTCGACTATTTTTATTTCGCGAGACAATTCGATAGTGCGATCCGTTTGGATCTAGAAAAATCTCAACTTTTCTCCGAACTATTTTGGTACCCCCCCTTTTTTTTTGGAAAATTTAAATTTAAAATTTTCACGGGTTTTACACTCTCCCCCTTGAAAAGAATTTCGTCCTGAAATTCACACATGCATATGCGACAGTTATTTAAAACATTAATGACTAGACAGCTTACCTTCGCCGTCGAACAAGAAAGGAGGTCGGCACGCACGGCGGTCTCCCGAAGGCCCCATGTCACCGACTCGATCGCCACAAACACTTTATACAGCCCTGCGTTTTGCCAGCGCAAAACCCGCTCTCCTCTAAGATCCATGATACGTGACCGGTCCCTCCCTCGAAGGTCGATGCAAAGTCGGGACCGTGATGGATGATCCATGTTTGTAAGTCAAAACATGGGCTCAGTAGTTTTCTGGGTCAAAATAGGTTATGGACAAATTTTGGAGATTTTCTAAGTTAAGAAAGGTAAATTTATGGTATATATGAAATGGGTATTTAGGAAGGTTTTGTGAGGTATGGAACAAGATTTGAAAAGTTTCTGGGGTCGAGGTAGAAAATTTGGTTATGGAAAGTCAAAGAAAATATGAGATGGTATGCAGTGTAGCTCGCACAAGTACGGTTATTTACCAAGCAATAAACGATCCACACAATATGCATGACTTGTCAAGGCGCCACAATCAACTATGGACGAGTTGGATCGATAAGTCGATAAAGACTTCCTCGCCAAGTACCAAGGAATCCACCTAGGTACGAAGCCACGAACTCGTCCCTGCGAATCCACCCCAAGAGATAAGAGAATAGAGAACTCTTAAAAGAGAAATCAAAATATTATTAAACTTGAACCGATTTTTTCAAAAGACTACATTGTTAGGTAAATATAATCTCATGCTTTCAAATCAAATAAAAGAACTTCTACTTTAAACCAGAAGTTAAACTTCTCTAAAATTACATAAAGAACTCCTAAAAAGAAACTTTCTAAAATAACAAAGAACTTTCTAAAATAAATAAAGCAAATCTTTCCTAAATGGATAAAACAAAATATTGAGCAAATCTTTCTAAAAGAAATACAACAGAATCCTAAACAAATCCTCCGTAAGATCCTCGCGCAAATCTTTCTAAAATCACGGCAAATCACATCAGGCCTGGGTCTAAGTCTAACTAATGCTTTTGCCTTCCAAGGCCTAAATGAGGTCCAAAATGAGAGTTTCTCATACGTGATTCAATGCGTCTCACTCTCCCTTAATCCAATTCTTAACACCAGGCTGAATTCCCAACGCTTGGACAGGTTTATGGGACGCCTCCCAGATCAAACCCCCATAAGCTAAAAAGACTTATCCTCAAGTCTTCATCATGATAAGGCCTCAAATCCTTAACCTTTGAATGTAGGCAAGATATCAGTAGCCACGGCAATTTCTAATCTTTGTAAGCATTCTTTATGATCTTCTTAATAATTCGAAGGACCATCTATTCTTGTGCATAACTCGAACACCTCTCTTTTTCTCATGTGTAACCGAATCCATCCTCCCGGATCAAATAATACCGCTGATAACCTTCCATATGCCTCGTTTATTGTTCCACTCTTTCGCTCTTTGTCGGACCCGCTCTCATGAATCAAAATGTTGTTGAAAGCTTGACAATCAAAACACATACTCCAAGATCCATCTTTTCTACGCACCAACATAAATGTGGAACCACATAGGAAACTTTCACTTTCGAACAAGCCCTTCATTAAGAAAATCATCAACTCAGGTTTTAAACTCTTCATGTCTCTTAGTGGCTCTTCATGTAGGCTAGCTTATTAGAAAACCAAATCTTCGTATGAGGTCTTATTTGATGTTGAATAATTTCATAGGTGGAAACTCGGTGGTATTTCTTCAGCATTACATCAACAAATTCTATAATCGATTTCGCTTCAGAGAATTCCTTTCACGGCTTTCTTCAACAACCAAAGTCACAGATCCAAAACATCTTTGATTTCTAAATCAAATTTGACGGTAGTGAACTCTTCTCCTCATCTTCTTGGATATGGTTAGATCTCGACTACTTCAACATCCAACTTAGATTCGACAAAGAAAGGATTTATTCTCAATCGCCTCTCGACATGGCATTCGATCACTTGTTCAACATCTTCTTCCTCGCTTCATCTTCCTCAATTAAGGCAAACGCTGTTAGGACATTCGGGAATCACCATGCTCCAACCTCTTGGCACTTAAAACACGCCTTGACTTAGAAGCCAATTTTATCAGGTTACACTCAAGCATTTGAGCGGGTAGTTTTCGCACTCACTCAGATTCTAAGAATTGTAACCTCAACAAACCCTTCATTAGCCACACTCTTAGTCAGAAAGTGTAGTTTCCATACTTTTTTTTTAGTCCCAACTTTCAAAGCAAGTTTCATCACATCTTGAAGACTATTATATGGTTGCAAAAATAACTCTAGTAATACTGTATCTCAAACCAAAGAATGTAAAGGGTGGGCTATGCATACTTCATTTCTCGCAGTTTCCTTTGATAATCAAGTTTACAAACTTAGCCGAATACTCCTCCACACTCAAATCTGTTGTTTAAAGTTCCGAATTTTGAGGTAGATGTCTTAAATAAAGAGTTAAAGGAAGGTAATTTCCTTTTAATTCTTTCTTCATCTTTTCCCCAAGTTTGAATATTCTTTTACCTTCTCTTCACGTTGTCTCTTCATGTTTTTCCACTAAATAAGCATTCTCACACATCTTTGTAGCCACCAACTTCACTTTTTCACGTTCAGGGGAATCATAATACTCAAAGACATGCTCCACCATATTAAGCAAATCCAAAAATTCATCAGGATCCATCCTTCCATCGAATTCTGGAATGGTAAATTTTGGATTGAATCTAAAGCCTTCATCATAGTTACCATGCCTCTTATAGTAATCTTCATTCTGGTAGTAGCAATCATACCTCCCGTGATAATCATAGTCTCAGACATACATACTTAGCTTTCTCAGGCCCCAAGAAACTCTCTGCTGACTACAGTCGCGAAGACTTCATAAAAAAATCATATTTTTCCTCCTCGCTAGTGAACGACCAAATCGTGATCTAGATATCTCTGCTCTAGCATCAAGCACACCGCTTCGCTTATGATCGCCCATCAATCCATGAGCTCGATACCACTTTGATGCAAGGTTGGGACCGTGATGGGATGATCCGTGTTTAGGTAAGTCAAAATATGGGTTCGGGGTGTTTTCGGGGCTTCAAAATAGGTTATGACGAATTTTGGAGATTTTCTAAGTTAAGAAAGGTAAAATTTATGGTATATAAGGGGAAAAGTGGGTATTTAGAAGGTTTTAGTAGTATGGAACAAGATTTGGAAAGCTTTCAGGGTCGAGGTTGAAAATTTGCTTATGGAAAGTTTAGAGAAAAGTTGAGATGGTGAGGATAGTAGAGTTTGCACAAGAGTGGTTATTTACCTAGTTAATGAAACGATCCACACAAAGATGACGACGGATGAAGGCGCCACAATCAACTATGGATTCGCTGATTGATGTTTCCGACAAAGATTCTCGCAGTACCAAGGAATCCACATGTGTATGAGAAGCCACGAACTCATCCCCAAGGAATCCACCCAAGAGATAAGAGAATGTAAGAGAGAACTTTAAAAGAGAAATCCGAAAAATATTAAACTCAACCGATTTTCAAAAGCACTACATTAGGGCTGTATATATAGCCCCATACTTCCTAAATCAAAAGCAACTTCTACTTTAACTAGAAAAGAAACTTAAATTACAAAAACAACTTCTACTTTAACTAGGAAAAGAAACTTTCTAAATTACAAAATCAACTCCTAAAAGAAAACTTTCTAAAATAAATAAAAAACAAATCTTCCTAAAAGGGATAGAATGGGGAAATATTGGAGCAAATATTTCTAAAAGAAATACAAATGTAATCATAAAACAAATCCTCAAGAAGATCTCGTGGGCAAATCTTTCTAAAATCAATATGGTCGCTCCACATCGTGGCTCTCATTCAAGTCCTAATTAATGTTTTTTGCTTTCCAAGGCCCAAATGAGGTCCAAAAAGGAGTTTTCACATGCGCTCACGCGCCTCGACCTCCCCTAATCCACTCTTCAATAATTGGGGTATTGAATTCTAAATGTTCGTGTGTTTATAGAAGTTCTCGTAGATCAATCCCCATAGCTGGAAAAAGATCATTTCTCAAGTTCACCTCGTGATAAGCCCTCAAGTCCTTAACATCAACATCGAGAAATTTCCATATCTGGCCCAAGAATCGTAACTCAGAAAGATTTTCTCCAATTTTCTATAATCTTGAAAGGGCCATCTACTCCCTGGCTCGAGCTTTCAAACATTCTTGAACTCTATCTCATTTAAGGTACCAACCAATTCGCCAACCTCAAACTTACATCAAGGTCTATTTGCTTGCTCCAAATATTTGGCATTCTTCCTCTCAATCTTCATCCAACTTCTTGATCTCTCTTTGGCTCTAACTTCAGCACTTCCACTAAATTGCTGGAATAGTCGGATGGGGTAAGCACCTACGGGTCTAATCGGTTGTAGTCCATAAGGTAGCACCCCTAAGCCCGATCCACCCGGGAAGGCAGTCCGAACCGAAACCCGTGGACGCCTGGCTTATTTCTTTTAGTTATCGCTTTATTAAATTTTTATTTTCAAAAGTGTCGCACCCGAACTCGCTCGACCAATGCATGATCCGAACCGGAGCCTGGTTTACTCCGACGTTTTCATTTATCTTATCAAAACATTATTATTAGTTCATTTAGTTGCAGAAACGATTTCGGTTTTGGCGCAAGCCCATAATCATTTACAAATATAAAGCAATTCAGTAGGCTCATAAACATTAACAAAATACATTTAAAAAGAAAAGCATAATGCTCTTTTCAAGATGATACACAAAAATCAAGTTTGTGGTTTAACCCTTTGTTTACAAAACACCACTTGTTCAAAAGATGATATGCAAAAATCTCTGGAGTATACACTTATACGCTCAGATTCTCTATGACTCTCGCGCCGCACGATCTTGGGCTTCTTCTCTTTGCTTACTGACACTACAAGATAGTTAAACTACACGCTAAGGGCGCATGCCTAGTGGTTCTATACGCTTCATTCCATATTCAATTTAACTCCTAAGTAAGCCTTTATCATTAAACTATGCCTAATATATCAACATATACTCATGCTTTCAATGTACAAATCATTTGGTCGTATCATATCATATCATGCATTTTCAAGGCAATAATTCATTTCATGATATTCAAAACATATTCATAAAATATCTCATTACACTGTCAACGTTGGCTATTTCACTCGACTATTCGATTCACAATTTACGCGGATTCCATTTGATGAATCCGCCTTATTATCATTCAAGAATGTGCTTATACATTTACAATTCTATCTCCCATCATGACGGATGCCGTTTGGTGCATCCCGGCACGTGGTATCACTTATTCGGTCTCCCATCAGCGCCGCATGCCGCCATGCATCCCGACACGTGGTATCAATTAAATGCCATATCGCCATCATGACTCGATGGTCGATCGCGATCCCAAGCTGACATTTCTTCAATGCCATACGCCATCATGACGGATGCCGATTAGTGCATCCCGCCAAGTGGGACATTGGGTAATTTCGGGGTGCCTTTGTGACGGATGCCGATTGGTGCATCCTGTCAGGCGATTCATTTGGTATATTATTCACTACACCCGACGGATTCCGCTGCGAATCCCGCCTTTATCATCATTCACTCATTCATGAATCTCGATTCATATTCTCATTCATAGTTAAATTGCAAACTACCAAATAACACTAAGGATAGAGTCGCAGAACAAACCAATTATCGATTCGGGCTTTCTCGACGCCAATCCTAGGCCAGGGTTGTCGCCTTCACCCGGCACCTAGTCACAATTTATTCACTCTTAAAGTGATTATGCAAATAATCGTACTAAACGACATCGCTGAGGCAAGCAAAGCTGGCCGAGGCGGTGAGGTACGGGTTCATTGCTTTTTTTACTTAGACTCATTCTTATTCCCTACGAAATTACTCTTATTTGGGAATCGAATCATTCCAATCGGATTATCCCTAACTAGTTATGGCATTTTCATGCCAACTAATCAATTTGCCGATTACACCGGGACAGTTTGTATTTAATTTTTCCGGCTTTGAACTTCATTTTTGACACTGCCCTTTGTACCATTTAAATCTAAGGTGTTAAGGGTTCTATTCCAATTGAATCACCCACCCTGAGCACCGAAACTCGTTACATGCCTAAACAACCTTGACCACTATGTTCAAAGCTGGGAACTGTAGTTCGTTTGTACACGCTCCCATTTTGAGTGAATTTTTAGGCCTCTTAGGATCAGAATTTGAGATGCCTATTCTTTAAGTTTTGTTCTCCTTGAAGTCTATTTTACGTAGCGCCACTAATCACTCAAATCGATAAGAAATGAGTGCTATGTCCAAAATACAAAAACTGGTTTAAACTGAGAACAGAGCAGTGTGTGTACTGGTATTGACCCCTAAAGGTACCAAGACACTTTGGCCAAAATGACCGTAAACGAAAGTGTAACGCCGGTACAAGCCAATTCAAATGCCTTAAAATGTGTGTTTTCACATTTTTTTTATACTTTGATCCTCCCAATCAAATCTACACTTCAAACACACATCAAACCATTCCAAATTCACCTCGAATCTCTTTTCTACTCAATTCCTCTTTCAATTACATATATTTCTTAAAATTCTTTCATGAATTCCTTCAAAGATCATTCCAATACGGGTTGGTGACCCATCCTCAAACTAACCATGATGATTAGTTAGGCTTATTCTAAACCCTAACTCAAAGACTCTCAATTAACCATGGATCCATCCTAAAAGAGAGGATTCTATGATTATCTTGTACCATATGGGGTTTTACCCACAACACCTCAACAAGTTAAGGGTTTGTGTGATCTCTTCCACAAAAACCCTAGACAAAGGAGGACCATTCTCCAAAACAAAGCCTTAGGAATCAAACACACTTGATCCTAAGATGAATACATACCTTGGTTTTGATCTTCCTCTCCTTCTCCTTCTTCTTCCTCTTCTTCCTCTTGTTCTCTCCCTTCTTCTCCTCTCACACGGTTTTTTTTGCTAGGGCAAAATTGGAGACCAAATGAATTTTAGCTTTTGTTTTCCATTTTTTATATTTTCAACTTTTCATAAATTGCAACTAGCCCTCATATCTTTAATTTTTCAATTCAACTTGTTTTATTTCTACTATGGCCCATCTCTACTCCCTTTTTGATTTTTATACTCTCTTATGGAAATCTAAATTTTATCCTTGTCTAGTGCCACAATTTCCGGTTCACTAAATTTATCATTTCATAACTTGTCAATTTATCAATTTTCCTTTAAAAACTCCAAGTTTGGCTCAATTCATACCCATAATATAGTAAAAATTTCTTATAAAATTCTAGGGTATTTTGGGGCGTTACACATAGACTACTCCTCAATCGGGGCTTTTCCCAATAGTTCTACGCATGGACCTATCAGAAGTAAACTCAATTTGGGGTAGAATCAACCCATTATTTCATCGCCTTTCCCACATAGCTCCTTAGCACCTCCCAAGCCTCTATTAGTAACTTCCAGTCTGACCATCACCCGAGGGTGATAAGAGGTAAATCGAATAAAGAAAGAAGTCCCGCTCTCCACAGAAGTTCTCCAAAAGTGACTAAGAAAACTTGTAGTCCTCGATCCGAAACCATAGTCTTGGGAATACCATGTAAACGCACAATCTCTTTTCAAGTATTAAGTCGGGCAACATGCGAAGCATCATTAATTTGTCAGATGGTGCCAAAGTGAGCCATCTTTGAAAACCTCGTCAACGACCACCATAATCGAATCTTGTTTCTTCAGGTTCTAGGTAATCCCAAACAAAATCCAAGCTTACCTCCTCCCATGGCATATTTGAATTGGCAATGGTGTATATAGTCCCAGATTAAGTTTCCATGAGTTTTAGCCATCATACACACAACACACTTTGACAAATCTAGCAATGTCTTTCTAGCTTAGGCCAAAAGCAGTTTGCCTTCCCTAGAGCCGTTTTTGCTTCACCAAAGTGTCCTCCTAATGTTCCACCATGCAACTCATCCGTAATACTCAATCTCAAGGAACAAGATGGGATGGATAAGAGTGTTTCCTTTAAAGAGAAAAACCGCTCCATCCTTACAAAATCCTTGAAAGGCTTCAGTCAAACAAGATACCTTCCAGATTTCACCAAAATCACATCCTCCTTGTATAGTTCTTTCAACACATCGAATCCAACTACTGACTTTCATGGAAGTCACTAGGGCATGTCTCTACTCAAGGCATCCGCAACGCTATGAACACCCGCTTTATGCTTGATCGTGAAGTTGTACGCTTGTAAGAATTCCACCATGTCGTATGCCTTCGATTCAATCCTCAGGTTGGTTGATAAATTTAGTGCTTCATGATATGAGAAAAGCACAAATGGCTTGTTAAGCAAGTATTGACTCCACGAAATAAAGCTCTATAGATAAAGTACAAAACTCCTTGTCATAGGCGGAGTACTTCCTCGCTTTCATTTAACTTCTCACTAAAGAAAGCGATGGGTCTTCCTTCTTGACTAAGGACAAGACTAATCCTAACTCGAGATGCATCACACTCTACTTCAAGACTTTGTTGAAATCAGGTAAAACCAAACATGGGCTTCGCCATTTTCTTCTTAATCAACTCGGTTTTCTTCGACAACACTAGTCCAATTGAATTTGTCTCCCTTACATTCACATGTGAGCCCCATAGCTAAATCCACGAATAAATCTCCTATAAAAGAGACTAGCCTATGAAAACTTCACATCATGGATCGAGCTAGAGTTGGCCAATCCGTAATCGCCTATCTTGTTTTTCAAATTCATCTCAATTCCATCTTTAGTAAACTACATAACCAAGAAATATGATTATGTCTCTAAGATAGAAGTCACACTTCTTCAAGTTGACAAATAATCGTTGTTCTCTAGAATAGAGAACAATTGCCTCAAATTCTCCAAGTGCCCATCGAACTTTTTTCTATAGATCAAAATATCATCAAAGTATACCACTACAAAATTTCCAATGCATGGCTTAAGGATATGATTCATAAACCCTATAAAAGTGCTAGGGTATCGATAGTCTAAATGGCATCACCATCCACTCAGAGTCCATCTGAGTTTTAAAGGCCGCCTTCCATTCATCTCCTTCCTCATACGACTCCGATGGTATCCACCAAATCAATCTTCGAAAAGATGGACGCACCATAGAGTTGGATCTAGCAAATCATCGAGTCTTGGAATGGGAAATCGATATTCATTAGTAATCTTGTTTGATACCCTACTATCAACACACATCCTCCAAGATCCATCTTCTTGGTACTAGCGGGTGGCAGAACCAGACAAGGGCTCTACTCTCTAATAAGCCCTTTGTCGAGCAACTCATCAACTCAGCTCTCTGTAAGCTCTTCATGCTCTTTTTTAGACTCATCCTATGTGCCTACTTTATCGCAAAATGTAACCCGTACGAGGTCTATTCATGTTGAATATCTCTCATAGGGGGCAACCCATGTGGAATCTCCTCAGGTACTACATCAACAAATTCCGCCATAATTGGCTCTACTTCTTTTGGGATCTCCTTCTCACTTTCGGTTTCTTCAATAGCACCAAGGCCATCACATCTAAACCAGCTCGATTTCCTTTCTCCAACTCCTCGGATTTGACAACAAATAATTTGCTCGCTGGTCGAGGTCGGAGCAATCGTCGGCTTCAATCCAAGACAATTTTGTGCCCATCCTCGCGGGAATGTGTGTAAGTGTTCTTGAAGCCATCATAAATGACCTTCCCATCATATTGCTACGGCTCTTCCCAAGTAGCAAGTGACAAACATCCATTGGAACAACATCACACCATACCTCGCCCCGTAGCTTCCAACTGTAAAAGAGACAAGGCACCTATAAGCCACTGATATCACTACTCCTCGGGCTGCCTGTTTATAGGGTTTCTGATGTGGATCCATCTTCAACCAAGCTTTTGCACCATCTCCAAGGAAACACAATTCCTCGAAGCCCTACCATCAATAATAACCAAAAAACCCCGTCCTTAGGATGTGCACTCAGGTGAAAGACATTAGACCGCAACCAATTCTCCTCACTAGCAAAGCTTGCCCCTATCTTAAGACTCCTTCAACAACTAAGCAGTCCCATGGCTCCGCATAGTAGTTCATCCTTATCTTCATGGTTAGATTCAATTGCCTCTTCGACTTCTTCTCAGCCATATTCTTCAATTGAAACACCACGATTAGGACATTCATGTTTATATGCCCAAATCCGTGGCATTTAAAGCACTCGCCTTTACTTAGAGGTGCACTCTTTGCCGTGGCTTGTGCACTTTTACCTTTTATCAAGTTTAAGGGTGGTTTTAGCACTACTAGGACCCCTTGAAGTCGAATTCTTGATAAATCCATCTTTAATCCGATTTGTAGTAACACCCCCATACTTGTTTAGAGCCTCAACTTTTAAGGCAAGCTTTATCACATCTCAAGAGCATTATATGGCCGCACTGGAATAGCTTTTAGAAATTTCGAACCCTTTCAAAACTAGTAAGGTAGCGGCTATGGACTGCTCCTCAGCCTCTTGCAAGTCTCCTTTGATCATCAAATTTCAAACTCAACCGAATACTCCTCCACAGTCAGATTCTGCTGCTTCAAATTCTAAATTTTGAGGAAGATATCTTGGCGATAGTGGAAGGGAAGATACTTCCTTTTTAGTTATTTCTTCATCTTTTCCCAAGTTTCACCTTCTTCACATTCTCCGACGCCGCTTTCTTGAAATTTTCCCACCAAAAAAGAAGCATTCTTGCAAGATCTGATAGCCACCAACTTCACTTTGCTGCTCAAAGGGGATCATAATATTCAAAGACACGTTCGACAAGATTAAGCCAATCCAGTCATCAGCATGCATTCTTCCTTCGAACTTTGATTGAATCCGAACTTTCATCATTATTACATTTCTCATAGTAATCATCATCGCGGTGATCGATCTTCATACCTTCCTCCATAATCATATTCTCAATGCTTGTCTTTAGGCTTCTTGTGACTTCAAGTAATTCAACTTGGCCAGCGCACAAGCCTCTCATTAAAACTTTCATCACCTTCACCTTCCATGAAGGTCTTTGTCGCCATAGGATCATCAATATAGCCATCCGCTTTGTGACACGTTGAACCACAGATTCAAGATCAACAATTTCAAGAATGGGGATTGAGAACCACTTTGAACCATGATTAGACTCTTTGGTTCCGGAACCAAGAATACTTTAGCTTATGATTAATGGTCCTGAGCTCGATACCACTTCATGCAAGGTTGGGACCGTGATGGATGATCATAGTTTAGGTAAGCCAAAATATGGCTCAGTAGTTTTTCTTGGGTCAAAATAGGTTATGGACGATCTTGAGATTTTCTGCTAAGAAAGGTAAATTTATGGAATATAAGGGAAAAGGGGTATTTAGGAAGGTTTTAAAGAGTATGGAACAAGATTTGGAAAGTTTTGGGTCGAGGTTGAAAATTGCTATGGAAAGTTTAGAGAAAGATGAGATGGGGCGGTGATAGTAGTAGTTTGCACAAGAGTGGTTATTTTACCGAGTTAATGAAACGATCCACACAAGATAGATGATGGAGTGAAGGTTTCACAAATCAATCAACTATGGATGGGTTGATTGATAAGCCGGACAAAGACTTCGCCACCAAGGAATCCACCTAGGTATGAGAAGCCACGAACTTGTCCCCAAGGGAATCCTTTTTTTTTTTTTTTTGATAACCAAGGGGTGATCATCCCCAAGGGAATCCACCCAAGAGATAAGAGAATAAGAGAGAACTCTTAAAAAGAGAAATCTGAAAATATTATTAAACTTGAACTGATTTTCAAATGACTACATTAGGCGGGTATATATAGCCCCATACTTTCTAAATCAAAAAAGCAACTTCTACTTTAACTAGGAAAAGAAACTTTCTAAATTACAAAAAACAACTTCTTTTTTTTTTTTGGATAAGTAAGAATTTATTTCCAAAAAGGGCAAAAGCCCAACAACCAATGATTAATACATGTGGCCCTAAGGCCCCGTAGAACTCGAAAATGGACAAAGACTCCCTAAAAATCCAGGAAAGGGGTAACAACCCAAAACAACAGACACCAAAAACCCAAGCCAGCAGGACATGCCCTACCGAAGCCAGGGAAAACCGGAGAGAAAACGAAAGCCTATCCCCCTCAGAAGGAAGGGAAGGCATCAACAACAAAGCAGTCCCCACACTCAGGGCCAACATACCACCAACCAAAGAAAGCCAAGCCCACACCCCGGGCAAAGGAGAGATAAACCAACCCCGCCCACAACCAGAGCAAAGGCAATCTAAGAGAACAAAAAAGAAAAACCCACTACCAGGACAAAGGCACCAGCCAACCACGGTAACACCCAAGGAAACCACCCAACCACACCCAGGCAATTGGCAGCCCCACATCAAGGATTGAGCTCAGGGAGCCCATCAATAGCCTGGTTGTATCTCGCGAATGAGTTGCCAGAACCCACCCATTAGAACAAACCACTTAAACTTAACAGCAAACCCTCAACCGCCGCGGCTATCTTCCTCCGCGCCCAAAACTACCCCTTCGTAACTATCAATCAACTCGATTAATTGATAATCCGTGACTACCAAGAATGGGACAAGTCCGGTGGAAAAAACCAGAACCAACTTCAGAGGACAATGGTGGCGAACCAACCTCCTCGATCATAGCAACCTTCCCTGCGGATAGTCCAACACCATCGACATATACCGACACTAACAAAATCCCCCGACCTCTCTCTTCGAAGAACCAAAGTGATGAGAATCAAAGCACAAAGGATCCTTGATGCAGGAGCTTCTAGAAGATTCATTAGGGATTCAATCTTAATTAAGGAAAATCTCGCATTCGAGGTCGCGGAAACCCTCGAGACGCCGAATATATTTCTCGTTTCCGTTTTCGAAGTTTTATTACTATTTTGATTTGAGTTGTTTTATTTTAGAAAGATTTATTCTCCAATGTTAAGTGCTTTATTTCTTAGAAAGTGTGTTTGTTGTAGGAGTTTCTATTTTTAGAAAAAGAAAAGATTTGCTTCGATTTAGGTTGATTCATTGCTATTTTAGCTTGATTTGTTCCCGACGGTCGCTATTTTGGAGAGATGATTTGTTCCCCGATTTGTCGCTATTTTGAGCTAATTTGTTCCCGATTTGTCGCTATTTCGGGAGACCGATTTGTTCTCGATTTGTCTGATTTTTTATCACCAAGTCTTGTCCTAAAAGTTATCTAGTTTCATTTTTCTTGTTTTGGCCAACATTATTTTCCTTGTGGCCGAATATTTAGTTTCTATTCTTCATATTTCTGTCATTTAAAGGCTTGTTATCCTTGGTATTCTTCAAGTTTTAAGCATTTAATAAAATTGAGAGTTTCAATTTCTCTTTGGTTCTTTGAAGAACTCCTTGAACTTATATTCCGTGGCGTTCATCAAGACTTATCAATCGGATCTCCATCACCGATTGTGGCGTCCTCATATACCAAGGTTCTTGCTTCCTTATAAGCAACGGGTCGCGGTCATCCATCCAAATAACACAGTATGCTTCCGAGCTAATTCGATCACTCTGCCCTCACAAGTCGACTGAGTTCAGATTTCATTTGCATCGAGCAATGTGTTCTATTTTTCCTCGGTTTGCCTATCTTTTATTATTATTTTTTTTTTCTTTGTCCGAACCATCTTAGTCACCGCTTTCATCCATACCTTCTAAATTCCGTTAAATCCCAATTTCATTCACAACCTATTATCTACTTCATCCCAAGTCCGATTTTCTTCATTCTTGATCGGATATAATTTTTTATTGCTTCTTTAGTGAACCATCCATCCTGCTAAAAAAAAAGAAAAAAAAGGGAAGTAAAGGAAAGAACTGCTGAAAAAGGTCTAGTAGCTTCGAAAAAAAGGTCGAAAAAAAGTCGAAAAAGCCGAAAAAATATATAATTTTTTTTAAGTATATTATCATTCAAGTTGTTGGAAATCAAGCTTCCTACCATAGTATAAAAATAAATAAATAAAGCATGAATATTTTATATGTTTTGATTGAATTTTTCGAAAATCGATTTGTTTGATTAGTTCCAAAAGAACTAGGAAGAGAAATTCTAAGTGGAAAAGGCAAGAGTGGTCGTATTATTAGAGTGATAAAAAGCCAAATATATCAGGTGAAAACACGAGCCGAACCGAGGAATCATTCTTCGAGTGAAAACCAAAGGAGCGAAAGGATTTGTGAGGTCCTACTTTTTCTAACCTTGTTTTTGCAAAGACTATGTCAAACAACAAGATCCGAAGGTGTGGCGGAGGCGTTGACATGAAGTTCTCATTATGCAGGCCTTAACTAGTCAAGCATTTAGAATAAGCTTGTGCACGAATTTAACAATTCTACGAGAGGGGTGGAGAGAAGCTTCGGAGCACCTACTTAAACCCTCCCATAGGGCGAGAAGTGAGAGGCTGCCAAGAAGAGGGCGGCACGGCTGAAGAGTATGACCTGGGAGGAGACTTTGAAGACGAGAATGGTTATGATTCGGTGTTAGTAATGTGAGGTATGGGGGAGTGCATAGAGAAGATAGGAATCGGGAAGATAATAATTTGGGAAACATTAAGATGAAGATTCCATCTTTCCAAGGAGAAATGACCCCTAGGCATATCTTCGAGTGGGAGAGAAAGTTATAGAGTTGGTTTTGATTGTCACCATTATTCTCAAAACAAGAAGGTGAAGTCATTGTTATAGAGTTCTCAGATTATGCCATAGTGTGGTGGGACCAACTAGTGTTGAATAAGAGACGGAATAGGGAGCCATCGGTGGAAACATGGGAAGAGATGAAGAGGGTGATGCGGAAGAGATTTGTCCCGACTTACTACTACCGAGAATTGTACAACAAGTTGCAAAACCTGAGGCAAGGTAACCGAAGTGTGGAGGAGTATTATAAGGAGATGGAGGTTGCAATGGCCAGAGCCAATATTGAAGAAGATCGAGAGGCTACCATGGCGAGGTTTCTAGCGGGGTTTAAATCCTGAGATTCAAAATGGTGAAATTGCAACATTAAGTGTGGAGTCGAGGATATGGTGCATATGGCCATCAAGATCAGAATCAAGTCAAGAGTGCAGGCGTAGCAACACACGTTTATACCTAATCCAGTTCATCTACTTGAAATCAAATCACGCAGGAAGGAAGAGAAGCCACCCAACGCTAAGCATAAAACAGAACTAAAACAAGAGGGAAACAACCAAGGAAATCAAGGTAAACCCGATTCTTTCACTACTCGGAATCGTGATATTATGTGTTTTAAATGCCAAGGCAGGGGTCATATAGCAAGCCAATGTCCGAACAAAAGAGTCATGGTGATGCGGGACAATGGTGAGATTGAAATAGACAATGAGTTGGATTGTGATTCTATGCCATCCTTAGAGGATGTTGGTGATGAGGAGTACCCTGTCCAAGGAGAACTAATGGTGGCCAGGAGGACCTTAAGTGTGCAAGCTAAGGAAGATGACGAGATGCAACGGGATAACATTTTTCACACTAGGTGCCACGTCCAAAACAAGGTATGTAGTGTGATCATTGATGGGGGAAGTTGCACTAATGTCGCTAGCACAACCATGGTGGAGAAACTAGGAATGCAAACAAGTAAGCATCCTCGACTCTTATAAGTTGCAAATTTATTGAATGATAGTGGGGAGGTATGCGCGACAACAAGGTTAGTCTCTTTTAGCATTGGGAATACGAAGATGAAGTTTTGTGTGACGAATTCCCATGCAAGCTGGGCACTTATTAGGAAGACCATGGCAATTTGATCGAAAGTTACATGACGGCCACTAATAAGTACTGCTCGCGACAACCAACGGACTGCTACTCTCGCTCCTTTGACACCAAGTCAAGTTTATGAAGATCAAGTGAGGTTGCAAAAAGAGAGTGAACAAAAGAAAAAGAGTGAAGAAGAGAGTGAACAAAAGAAAAAGAGTGAAAAAGAGAGTGAACAAAATAAAAAGTGTGAAAAGAGAGGAGCAAAAGAAGGAGAGGACAAAGCAAGGATCAAAATTTTAAGAGAAAAGGAGAAAAACCAATTTCTATGCGTGGCAAGTGAGGCTAAGAGAGCATTGTTCTTAAACAAGCCTATGATTGTACTTTGCACAAAGAGGCACTTTTACTAACCAACTTGACACTTTACCTACTATTGTCTCTTTATAAGTTTGAAGATGTCTTTCCGAAAGGTTTAATTTTCATATCCGAAGGATCAACATCAAATTGATTTCAGGTCTAGTGCTACCATTCTAAACCGACCCGCTTATAGGAGTAATCCTGAGGAGAAAAAGGAACTCCAAAAGCAAGTTGGTGAATTGATGGAAAAGGATATGTCAGGAAAGTTTCGAAATCCATGCGTTGTTCCAAAGATTTTAGTTCCCATAAAGGATGGACCATGGAGGATTTGTATTTATTATCATGTCATCCACAACATTATGGTTAAGATTCGAGGACTAATCTTTTCGAGGAAGGGGGGAATGATGAGAATCAAAGCACAAAGGATCCGTGATGCAGGAGCTTCTAGAAGATTCATTAGGGATTCAATCTTAATTAAGGAAAATTCAGATTCGGGAGGCTGTGAAACCTTGGAGACACCGAATATATTTATGTTTCCAAGTGTTTTGAGTTTTATTACTATTTTGATTTGGAGTTGTTTTATTTTAGAAAGATTTATTCTCCAAGTCAAAGTAGAAGTTGCTTTATTTTAGAAAGTGTGTTTTGCTAGGAAAATAGGAGTTTATATTTCTTTTTAGAAAAAAAAAGATTTGCTTCAGATTTGGTGTTGATTTACTGCTATTTTGGAGCTGATTTGTTCCTGATTTGCTGCTATTTTGAAGAGATGATTTGTTCCTCGATTTGCCGCTATTTCGAGCTAATTTGTTCCCGATTTGCCAAGTATTTTGAGAGCCGATGAGCCTCGGGATTTGTCGCTGATTTTATCACCAAGTCTTGTCCTAAAAGTTATCTAGTTTCTTTTTTTTTTGTTTTTGGCCAAATATTTACTTTCCTTGTGGCCGAATATTTAGTTTTCTATTCTTCATATTTTTTTGGCTCATTTAAAGGCTTATATTGTCCTTATATTCTTCAAGTTTTAAGCATTTAATAAAATTGAGAGTTTCAATCTCTTTGGTTCTTTTGAAGAACTCGAACTTATCTAAGGTCTCCGGTATGCTCATCAAGACTTATCAATCTGATTCCATCACCAATCAGGAAGTCTCTCATATACCTGTTCTGTTTTATATGAACGGGTCGCGGTCATCCATCCAAGCCGAATACTAGGGCGGTTCTTCTAAGCTAATTCGATCACGGGTCTCCTCACAAGTTGACGAGGTTCGTATCACAAAGAGACGGACCCGAAAGGTTAGCCCGACCTCTTGCACATCTAGAACCTGTCCATGGCCAGGCCTTACCGGTCGGACGTTGCACACAGTCCGATCTAGAACCGACCTCGCACAAGAGGGAAGCACCGCAATGACCAAATTCGCACGGAAAGGTGGTAAAACCAGCACCACAAACCCGTTTTGTTGAACATTACCTTGAAGATCAGCAAACCTGAGCACGACAGTAGTGGCTTTTGACCCTCGAAGCGCTCGCACCACCTCTGATCTGCCCAGGTTCCCTCCAACAGACCTCGAAACTGAACAGGATCGAAGTGCTGGGATCTCCAAACCCACAACCCCCTGGTCATGGCGGCCGGAGCTTGTACGGACATCCATCTCTAGATCTAACAGAACCCACAACAGATCTAACGATTCCTGCCATATCCATGGTATTCCCGACGGCCGACAACCACGATCCGGCCCCAACCACAAACCCAAAAGGACCGGATCGACTGGCCCAAGCCCCGTAGATCCGCCGGCACTGGTGGCCTCCATCATAAGATACTCCAAGGCTACCACATACGGTAGCTATCGCCGACGATTCCCGACACGTTGGGAACCCTTATATCGGCTCCACGACGACTTAACGATTCGGAGAATACCCTGGGATTCGAATCATACCCACGCCCCTGACGCCATCGTCTTTGGATGCCATTAACATTCGGTCACGATTCACCCTTTCGTAATCCTTGCAACCCCGACTGCCCGGGCTACATCTCCACCACTACTGTACACACCATTATGGCAGAACCCGAGACCGAGCGGAACTTCGGTCGTATGCCAATCTTCGACCGATCTGGGAAGAAGGCGCCGGAGGAAGGGCGACCATCCCGATCCGACAAAGCTGCTCCCATCGTAACTAACCCCGTTCGGGCAACCCGTACCATCGAGGACAAGTGGTCATCGACCCAACTACAGACCCCGCGGAGTCCCTTCTATCGCTCAAACTCGCAAGATGAACCCAATTAAAAAACCAGTCTCTCAGAAAGGAACTAAAACCACTAGAGGTTACTAGCTGGGTCGGAAAACCCATTTCGGGGGAGAGAGAGGGAGACCCCTGACCCTTAGGTCCTCTCAAAAAAAAAAAAAAAAAACAACTTCTACTTTAACTAGGAAAGAACTTCAAATTACAAAAGTGAACTCCTGAAAAGAAACTTCGTGGCCAATAAATAAATCTTTCCTAAAAGGATAGAATAAAATATTGGAGCAAATATTTCTAAAAGAAATACAACAGAATCATAAAACAAATCCTCAAGAAGATCCTGTGGCAAATCTTTCTAAAATCAATATGGTGGCTCCACATTAGGGTTTTTTTTTTTTTTTTGGAAAATTATCCACATCGTGGGCTCAGTCTAAGTCTCGACTAATGCTTTTTGCCTTCCGCTGCCTGTAAATGAGGTCCAAAAGGAGTTTTCACATGTATTCAATGTGTCTTGACCTCCCCAATCCAATTCTTCAATAATTAGGGCTGAATTCCCAATGTTCGATGTGTTTATAGAAGCTCCTGCATCACCCCAGGTCCCCAACCCTGAATTTATGCATGATTATAGGCCAATATCCTGTTGTAATACTATATACAAGTGCATATCGAAGATTATTGCTACGATGATTAAACAGTGTCTCCCTGAGATTATTAGTCCATCACAGTCTGCTTTTGTACAAGGTCGGAGTATTGTCGACGATGTTCTCATTACCCAGGATCTTATGTGCAATTATCATCATAATAACGGTCAACCCAGGTGTGCATTAAAAATTGACATCAAGAAGGCCTATGACTCAATGGTTGGAGTTGCATCATTGATATTCTGTCCAGAATGGGTACCCCTGCTTACCTTCTGAGATGTATAAAGGCATGCATCACTACTCCTTTCTTTGTAGCTGTAAAAGGTGAGCTTGCGGGGTTCTTTGCTAGAAAACGTGGATTAAGGCAAGGGGATCCCTTATCCCCTTTGTTGTTCATCATTGCAATGGAAGCCTTCTCTAGGTCCTTATCTGTGGCTGCCCAAGGGCAAGGGTTTGAGTTTCATCCTAAATGTGAAGAAGTCAACTTGACTCACGTTTGCTTTGTGGATGATATTTTTTTATTTTCTGGTGGGACATCTTCTAGTGTCCAAGCATATGGACGAAGTTAAAACAAGTTTGAGAACTTCTGTGCTCCAAAATGAACAAGCAAGAGTGCTATATTCTCAGTGTGGGTTAATGGTGATGTCAAAAATGATATTTTGAACGTTACTGGCTTTTGTTTGGGGAGTTTACCAATGAAATACCTTGGTGTTCCACTCATATCTACAAGACTCTCTCATTGTGATTGTCAGCCGCTCCTTGATAAACTTTTGGCCAGGATCCAGGCATGGACAAGTAGATCGTTATCCTTGGTGTGTAGATTGTACCAGTATCTTTAGTGCCGTATAACATCCAAAATGTAATCGGTGCGCATAGTTCATCATTCCAAAGTACACTATTGCTAAAATTGAGCAAATTTTCAGCAGCTTTCTATGGTTTGGTAAATTGGGGAATTGATGTAGGAGCATCTATAAACACACCAAACATTGGGAATTCAGCCTTAATTATTGAAGAATTGGATTGGGGAGGTCAAGACGCATTGAATACATGAAAACCTTTTGACTCCTCATTTGGGCCTTGAAGGCAAAAACGTCTACTGATAAACTCCCCGGGCTGAGCCGTCATTGGTTTTGTAAGATTTGATATGAGATTTGCTCCAAGATTTTGTTTATCCCTTTTAGGAAGATTTTTATTAATTTTAGAAAAAGTTTGCTTTATTTGATTTAGAAGATTTGCTTTATTTATATTAGAAAGTTTGCTTTATTTATTTTATGGAAGATTTCGCTTTATTTATTTTATAAAAGTTTTCTTTTTAGGAGTTATTAGAATTTAGAAAGTTTCTTTTCCTAGTTAAAGTAGAAGTTGTTTTTTGTAATTTAGAAAGCTTCTTTTCCTAGTTAAAGTAGAAGTTGCTTTTTTGATTTAGAAAGTATGTGGCTATATATACCCCCCTAATGTAGTCTTTTGAAAAGGAGTTCAAGTTTAATAATATTTTCGTATTTCTTTTAAGAGTTCTTTCGTTCTCTTATCTCGTGATTCCTCAGACGAGTTCGTGGCTTCTCATACCTGTGTGGGATTCCTTGGTGGCGTCTTTTGTCGGTTTATCAATCAAACTATTCATAGTTGATTGTAGGCGCTCTTCACTCCATCATCGATCTCAGGTGGATCGCTTCATTAAACCTAAGTAACTACTCTTGTGCAAACTCTACTCTCCTCACCATCTCATCTTTTCTTTAAACTTTCCATAACCAAATTTTCTCAAAACTTTCCAAATCTTGTTCCATACTACTAAAACCTTCCTAAATACCCCTTTTCCCCCTTATATATCATAAATACACCGACCCTAACTTAGAAAATCTCCAAAATTCGTCCATAACCTATTTTGGCTCAAGAAAACTACCCTAAACCCATATTTTGACTTACTCTTAAACTTCCGGGATCATCCATCACGGTCCCAACCTTGCATCAAAGTGGTATCGTAGCTCAAGGATTGATGACGATCATAAGCCAAAGAGTATTCGTTCCGAGACAAGAGTCCTAATCATGGTTCATAGCTCTCAATCCCCATTGCAAAACGATTCGTCGATTTTGAATCAGGGTTCAACGCCTACAAAAGGTATGGCTATCAATGATGATCCTATATGATAAAGACCTTCATGGAAGGTGAAGGTGATGAAAGTTTTGATGGAGGGTCGTGCCGCTCAGCCAAGTTCGATTACTTCGAGCGCAAGAAGCCTAAAGACAAGCATTCAAGAGAATATGATTATGAGGAAGGTATGAAGATCGATACCGCAATGATGATTACGCGAAACGCATAATGATGAAAGTTCCGTGATTCAATCCAAAGTTTGATATTCGTAATTTGGAAGGAAGAATGCATGTCGATGACTTCTCGATCGGGCTTAACATCATCGAACGTGTCTTTGAATATTATGATCCCGAGAAGCAAAAAGGTGAAGCTGTGGCTATCAAGATGCGCAAGAATGCTTTTCGTGGGAAAATTTCAAGAGGCAGCACAGAGAGATGACAAGAAGAAGATTGAAACTTGGGAAAAGATGAAGAAAGAACTAAAAATAAGTATCTTCCTTCCACTATCAAGCAAGATATCTTCCCAAAATTGACTCGCGCAGAACTGGACCGTGGAGGAGTATTCGGCTGAGTTTGAAAATTTGATGATCAAAGGAGACTTGCAAGAGGCTAAGGAGCAGTCCATAGCCCGCTACATTGCTGGTTTGAGATCTGGTATTGCTAGAGTTATTTTTTTGCAACCATATAATAGTCTTCAAGATGTGATGAAACTTGCTTAAAGTCAGACTAAAAAAGTATGGAAACTCTACTACAATTGTTATGTGGCTAATGAAGGGTTTGTTTGAGGGTTCTAATTTTGAACTTAGTGGTACTAAACAACCCCCACTCAACCCAAATAGTGAAGCACAACAAGAATTACTCTAAGTCATAAAGACGTGTTTTAATTGCCAAGGGTTGGGGCATTTTGATTTTGAATGTCCTAACCAAAAAGCGTTTGCCTTAATTGGGGAAGATGAAGCCAAGGAAGAAGATGTTGAACAAGTGATCGAATCTAACCATGTCCAAGAAGACAATGAGAATAAATCACTATTGTCAAAATCCGAGTTGGAGAAAGAAATCAGAGCTGGTTCAGATGTGATGGCCTCTTGGTTGCTATTGAAGAAACCGAAAGTCAGAAGGAGATCCCAAAGAAGTAGAGCCACCCCGTGCACTTGTTGGATGTAGTACCTAAGAAGATTCCACATGGGTCAGCTCTATGAGAGATATTCAACATCAAATAGACTCCTCGTACTGTGTTCCGTTTTGCTCAATAAGCCGACTCCATAGATGAGTCCAAAGAACATGAAGAGCTTACAAGGCAAGTTGATGAGCCGTTTCAACAAAGGGCTTATTCCGAGAGGAGCCCTCAGGCGGTTCCCGCCCTACTAGTAAATTAAAGAAGGATGGATCTTGAGTATGTGTTTTGATTGCCAAGCTTCAACAACATTTTTATTCATGAGGAAGCAAGATTTAACAAAGGGCAAAGAGGAACAATATGAAAGACAAGCATATGAAGGTTATCAATACCGGTATTTTGATCCAGAGGATGATTCGACATATTAAGGATAAAAGAGAGGTGTTCCAAGTTGTGCACAAGAATAGATGGTTCTTCCAAGATTAAGAAGATCATGAAGAATGCTTACAAGGTTAAATTCGCCCGTGACTACAATCTTCGCTCTTACATTCAAGGTTAAGGATTTGAGGCCTTATCATGGTGACGACTGAGGATAAGTCTTTTTTTTCCTAACTATAGGGTTTGATGCAGAGCATCTATAAACACACCAAACATTGGGAATTCAGCCCTAATTATTGAAGAATTGACTGGGGGAGGTCAAAACGCATTAAATACATGTGAAAACTCCTTTTTTGGACCTCATTTGGGCCTTGGAAGGCAAAAAAACGTGGTCAGACTTGGACAAACCCCTGATGTGGAGCTGCCATATTGATTTTAGAAAGATTTGCTATGAGATTTGCTCCAAGATTTTGTTTTATCCCTTTTAGGAAGATTTGCTTTATTTATTTTAGAAAGTTTGCTTTATTTATTTTAGGAAAATTTGCTTTATTTATTTTAGAAAGTTTGCTTTATTTATTTTAGGAAGATTTGCTTTATTTATTTTAGAAAGTTTGCTTTATTTATTTTAGAAAGTTTTCTTTTAGGAATTGCTTTTGTATCTAGAAAGTTTCTTTCCTAGTTAAAGTAGGAAGTTGTTTTTGTAAATTTGTGAAAGTTCTTTCCTAGTTAAAGTAGAAGCTTTTTTGATTTAGGAAAGTATGGGGCCATATATTTCCCTAATGTAGTCTTTTGAAAAGGAGTTCAAGTTTAATAATATTTTCTAAGATTTCTCTCTTGTTCTCTTATCTCTGGGTGGACTCTCGGGATTGCTGCGGGCTTCTCATACTCAGGTGGATTCTCGTATGGTGCCTTTGTTCCACTTATCAATCAACTCGTCCATAGTTGATCGTGGCGCTTCACTCCATCATCGATCTTGTGTAGATCGTTTCATTAAACCTGTAAGTAACCACTCTTGTGCAAACTCTACTCTCCTCACCATCTCATCTTTTCTTTAAACTTTCCATAACCAAATTTTCAACCTCAACTCAAAACTTTCCAAATCTTGTTCCATACTACTAAAACCTTCCTAAATACCCCTTTTCCCCTTATATACCATAAATTCACCTTTCTTAACTTAGAAAATCTCCAAAATTTGTCCATAACCTATTTTGGCCCAAGAAAACTACCCCAAACCCATATTTTGACATACCTAAACTTCTCGGGATCATCCACAGTCCCAACCTTACCGGTGAATGCCTGGCTGTATATAGTTAGATAGAACTGCATGTCTTCCAGCCGAGGAGGACTGATTGGGTCTCAAGGTCAGTTAAAGATTCGAATGATGCTAGTGTTATGAAACACATTTGGAATCGTTTCTATAGGAAGGACTCTTACGGGTGGCATGGGTTCGTGAGGCTTTATTTCCGAGTCGGTGGAGTCTCGTAAAAGATCCTTCGAATTGCTCCCGAGTCAAGCGTAAAATCCTTCACCGTGAGATTAATCAGACCTTCATAAGACACAAGGTGTGTAAATTGTTGGACATTCTTATGGCATGATTTCGAACCCGTTTATCTCTCTCCTACCTTGCTTCGGGAGAACTTGATTATTTATGATTATGTTATTCATAGGAACGCCATGTACAGAGGTTATTGGTTATGGTAGGTGGAACTGCCTATTGCAAACTAGTCTAATCTTATCGCTATCAAGAATAGTTGATGGGAATATCCTCTTGATGACTCTAGAGAGGATATTATTTCTTGGACACTTGCCCCTTCCCCGGTATTTATCGTTAAACGTACCGAACCCGCTTGTAATTAAGTACGTCGTAATCGCACTATACTAATATGGTTTCCCAAGTCATTAGAAGACACACATTTATAGTTTGGTTGGTCATCCATGATAGATTGGATACCCAAGACAAGCTTCTCAAATGGGGCCTTATCAACTCTATGTCCTGTGTATTCTTCCGGGCAAATGTTTAAGATAGGAACCACATGTTCTTCGATTGCCAATTCACCACTGGTATTTGGATGAGGATTTTAAGGTTGTGTGGGAACTCTAGAATGCCGAGGAACTGGGAGAATGAATTCTTGTGGGTAATTGGAACCAAGGGTAAATCTTTCAGCTTTATTACTAAGAGGATTGCGTGGGGTGCTACTATATATCACTTATGGAGACAACGCAATAGCAGAATCCATGAAAACATCTATTCTTCCGCAGAGGCTATTTTTCACCTCATATGTAATGATGTTAGACTTAGAGTTTCAAGTTTGCAGAAGGTTGATGATAATCCTGCTAACAGAACATTGTGCGAGAGATGGTCCTTCCCTCTTTCTATCCCAGCTCAGGATCAAATTCTCCACTTGTGACCTTGTTGGTTGTTTCTTGGTTTTCTGCGCCCGAGGTGTGGGCCGTGGTGTTGTTTTTGCCTGTCCCAGGTTGTGGCCTGTGTGGTTTGTTATGTGGGGTTTGCTTGGTTCAAATTAGCGTGGCTGTTCTCGGATTGGGGCCTGCTTGGTGGTTTTGGGGTCCTACTCCCAGGTTGAGGGAGTTGGGGTTGGTTGTTTGTGTGGCCTGTGCCCGAGATGTGGGCATTTGGTTTTATTTGTTTGTTTTATTCGGTGTAATGCTTGTTTGGGTTGTGGGTTGTTGGTTTTATTTATGATGTTTTATCAGGTGGTTTTGTTTCGGGCTGTTGCCCCCTTCTTATGTTTTTAGAGGTGTCATCGCTTTTTGTTTTTCTAAAGGGCTCGCTTCTCAGATTGTTCTCGATTGTTTGTCGGGCTTTGGCCTTTGCACAAATTCTACTTATCCAAAAAGAAACCTGCGCGGTCTCATATCATGAGACCCACACGGCAAATGACCCAATAGGGCCCATCATCCATACTCGTCCATACGGTTACAAGACCATACATTTCAATAGATCTAAGAGTTATTACATCACTCATAATAAAAAAACATATATTAAAACTAGTTCGTTTCAATATATACACAAAACAAGAATCAAGGGCCACGCCCAGCCCGTCATAATCTGTAGCTCTAAGGAGCGCTCGTCACTCAGATTGTCCCTTTCGCACCTAAAAGGGGGTCCCACGACGGGGTGAGCTAACGCCCAGTAGAGATAAATCCTACAAGGGCTATTCCCCACCTAGGTGCACATGCAAATGATCATTTCACAGTCAAACCAACAACCAATCCGTGCATACATGTTGTCCTATCATGGAAAAATCTACATGCATGTATGAGACGACACTCTACATGCCCTGTACGGTCAACCTTCGACCCACCACCCAATGCAAGTGCCAATGGGAAATCAATACCGATTCAGTCCCAACTCCCATCTCACAACCTATAGTCTATGTGATATTTATTTAATCGTTTCGTGTCTTTTTGGGCAACAGAACTTTCCGGAGTCTCACCGCAGGTCTCCTCGTGACTCCTCCGACATTTTTCAAGCCACCAAAGGATACGTCAACTGTGCTTTCTGTGCTTAAGACAGTGGCTTGTTCTTACTTGCTACGCTCGACACATTTCATTTTCCATTTTCATTTAACAATGTGAAACTCAATTGGACTTCGTCCAATTTCCAAGCTCACACGATTATGCACCAAACGTAGTGCCAAACCAGTACCATGTACACACACCTATGTAATGCGGTGTTACCGCACACGAATGCAATTCAATTTGTGCCACTGCACTCAAACCCATGACCAATGTATGATGACCTCTACATGGACATTCTACGCCATACACTGTGTGTGCTATGAACACTCATGTCTAATGCACACAACATTCCATATATTCGGTTCAACATCAGCATACATTGATTCGTGCCACAGTAGGCTGAGCTGAATCAACAATATTTATATACCTGTTTCTCCTAACTGCGAAGCCAAGCTTACCGCGCATATGCCCAGGGTCGAACACGGGATGGGTTTCATCCAGAAATGGTTTGCATTAGGCAAGAAGGTAAGGCTTTATTTGACTTTTGACGTTGTCAAAAGTTGTAAATGGTTTAAACTGGAAATTGCAAAAACTGGAAATGGTAAAAACTGAAATTTAAAGTGAAGAAATTAAACTTTGAAGATTTAGGTCACCAACTTGACAAGCTAGGGCAAACACATGTCCTCAGGTTTTATCCTCCTATGTGAGTCAACACAGGATGCAGTTATGGTCCCTTTTTGTTTAAAACCCTAACATTCCTTTATCATTTTTCTAAGGCTAGTAAAGACCATCTAAAGAATCACAAATAAGATTCTACCCGAGCACCGAACCCTAAAGTATGGAGAGGTCACAAAACAATAAAAGTCAATGTTATATAACCCTAATTTGAAGAACTCCTAACATGTAAATGCTTCGCAGGCAAGTATGACCATCTAAAGAGCCACAAATTACTAAGACCGATCTAAAGCATGGAGAGTATTGGCTAAGACAATAACATCCCATGTTATGCAACCGAATTTGAAAATAAGTGGCCATAAATACACTACCCGTGACTTTTAGTACAAGAGGACAACATGCTTAACTCCCACCACCAAGCCAGCTTCCCTTCCTCTTCAAAGAAAGGAGGTTTAGGCTACATCTCTTGAGTCAAGCTATCCTCAAGAGGTGTGTTTGGCAGCCGGGAAAGTGAAAGAAAGAAGAGAGAAAGAAGAGAGAGAAGAGAGAAAATAAATAAAAGCAAAACCTAAAATAAAAGACTTTATTTACAAAAGCAGTAAATGAAAAGAACTTACAAATCACCAAAAACTTGTCTTCCCTTCTATCCACCTCCCCTTTATTACAAAACATGAGGGGTATTTATAAGCCTCCTCAAGGTATGAATTACCAAAACCCTAATAACTAGGCTATTATAGGGACAATTGCACAAAACCAAGTTTGGAAGGCGCTCAAGATTAATTACAAAGCATGATTTGTGCATGTAATTTCACATAGGAGAATTCGCTAATTAGCGACCTGCAAGTGTTTAGCGAAATTGGCAAGGGTCTAGCGAATTTGGCAAGTGTTTAGCGAATTTGGCAAGGTTGGAATTTCGCTTATTAGCTAAATTTCGCTTGGCCAGCGAAATTGTCAGAAGGAGTAGCGACTCGCAAATGCACAAAGGTGAAGTTGGCTACGAATTTCCGTAATTTGTAAGCCGAGATTGCAATAACTGCTTATGGTCAGCCATAAATTCATAAGAGTCATAATTGATTGCGAATGTGCTGCGAAAAATTCCCGCTTTGGCCGTTCCTCGCATGCCTGGGCCCCGGTCTTCAATCGCATCTCATTTCCTCCACTTTTCCTTTGTTTTTCCATTGATTTTGGGCTTGCTGATGGCCGAGACTAAACTTCCAACCTCATGATTGATCATTTGCATTGGTATTGAGCCTAAGTGTATAAATACCTCACAAAACAAATCCAAAAACATGCTCCAAATGGCATAGTGTTACTAAGAGACATGAACACTCAATTGGTTTATATGACATGATTAATGCACAAAAGTACTCAAACCTATCTAATATAGGGTTCAAAATTGTACTTTTGAGCACTAAGACCACACTCCCCTAACCGAAACGTTGCTAGTCCCTTAGCAATGCAAAATAAGAATTGAGATGCATGTGGTGATTTTCAAAAAGGTTGTGTTTCAAAAAGGGTTTATATACATATAAACATTTCCTTAACTTTAGAAATTGAAATCAAAGTTGTAAACCGATATGAAAGAATCAAAACCATACAAGAACAATTCGAGGTCAATATTGGATCCATAATTCTCAACTTGAATTTCCACCTAAGTCTAATGGTTCTTTTGTAACCGTATTGCCAATAAACCGCAAATTGCCAATTTCAACCTAGCACTGACATGGCCTTAAGTTGTTGAACAACCAGATAGGCTAGTTGCTAATTTCTTTCTTTCTTTATTCATCTACATCGTAGGTGCAATGCTTAAATCCGACTTTTACCAAAGTCCGTGGTAATCTGGGCTTCACCGATGACTTAACCAATTAAGGTTTGTGGCATCAGCCAAAAGGATCAATGACTACTTAACTCTAAAGGCTTCACTCCTCTGACCAATGACTTCAAAATTAAGCATCCACAAGTCATTAAACTTCACCTATCCACCCATGTAATTTAACACTAAATCGATGACTCCCACCCAATTAAGGCTAGGTATCTGCTTCAAAGGTTACATACACCCTGACCGTGCTCGGGTTTCAAAGCAAGATTTCACAACTTTATTTTTCTTTCTTTCTTTTTCTTTCTTTCCGTTTTTTCTTTCTTTTCCTTTTGGAAGACAACATTGGTCTCAAATGTAGGTAACTCAACCATCCTCTGTGCAGCCAACATACCTAAGGCCTGGCCATAGAAGCGGAAGAAGGCACACACTCTCACAAACTCTATTGAACAACTGAGTGCAAGGTGTGAATTAGCATAAGAGAGAAATTTCAAGTTGAGCATGCAGGAACTTCAGCTGACCAAAAATTGTCTCAAGCATGGAATTTGTCCTAGCATATAAGTGACAAATAGTGATTCAATTTTCCAACATGAAGCAATTCAATTGTCTAATTGTAGCAATTCAATTGTTCAATTGAAATGAAAACACATTTAAACTCTAGTGAGGCACAAACATGATATGTACAAAAAGTCAGAATATATATAACCGAATAGCTTTTGATATAGCCAAAGTGGCTAATACTTGAATACAAAGTTAACACAACTATCACGCCTACTATGGCTAATACATAAATCCTAAACGAAATTAGTAGGCAGGTGATAAAGTTGATAACAAAAATATCAAAAAGAAACCTAACCACCTCACTGCTGTGGTGGTGGTGGTGGTGGGTCCTGTGAGTCACGCCGTGATATCCAAGGAGGTCACTGAACCGCGGAGCTTAGAAATACCGAGGATCGGGTGCTCCAAACCTGCTTAAGACTGCAACCAACCACTATGCTACGCCGTGATGTGCAACAAGATGTGTTTTGATGTAAGGCAAACTTATGTACATAGGCCACTAATCTCTTGAATTTCGCATGGCCGATAAAGTACCGACTTAGCTTTAGAGCCGGTGTTGCCGCTTTGGCTTCCGCAAAGGGCAATATGTACACTGGGCAAAGGTCAGAGGTGGTCTCTGCCATTGGCAAGTAAGGCTGTTTTCGGGTCAGGGCAAGGGCACTGTGATTCAACTCACGTGGATTGGTTGAAGGATAGGTTCTTGGGGCTCTTCCCCTGTTTCATGTCCACTACTCTCCTCAGTTATCAAGGCACTGATTTGTTGTTCTTTTGTCCAAGGCCAAAATTAACCGCATCCCAGCTTCCTCGTATTTCTAATGATTCCACTTTCACTCCCTCCCAGGCCATAGCTGAACTCTGCCACCCAAAATTGCTCTACCAAGCACTCATCCTTGACTCTCTTCCTCTGCATGATCAAGCTGCTGGGCAAGCTTTAAAATTGAACACTGCAAGTTGTCCAATTTAAGCTCCATTTCACTTTGAAGTCCATCAGTCCTCTTGTTCAGGGAGCTCTTCACTGTCTCAATTTCCCTATTAGCCTGAACATTCACCACCCTATTATCCTCTATGAAATTGTCCACTTGTTTGCTCAAATTCAGGATGGCTTGCTCAACAGGGATAAGGGTGGTGGTTGTTGCTGCTGGGAAGTGGGGGCATAACATGGAGGTTCAGGAGGTGCATAAGTTGAGGGAACACTATAGACAGGTGCACTCATCCATTGGTCTCTATAGTCCCTCATAGACCTAGGTGGGTCTGGATTTCTCTCTACAAAGGTTACACCGGTATGGAAGGTTCCTGTAATCCCTCATAGTCATGTAAGCTCTAGGGTTACCCTCCTGACATTATTTGCTCTCCATATGGGGATTCCATTCTCTCAGTTAAAACCACTGGAAAATGCAATCCTGCAGTTGAAATAAGGCCACACAAAAACAACCCAGAAATGATCCTGCAGCAAATATGGCACACAAAAACTGTCCTGCAACACTTTTTTTTTTTTTTTTTTTTAAAATTGCAAAAAGGTTAAAATTAACTAACAGAAATTAAAAATAACTGAATGAAAACTCAAACAGCGCGCTATCGTTAATTGCTAACAAATCAAGTAGCCTCGTAACTCGAGCCGCAAAGAGGTAAAAGGTTACCTTCACTTGTGATGTGGATCACAAGTACTCTTCAACTTACCATTAGTAGTTTGGCACCATCCCCTAACGGCGCCATTTGATCTGCGGCCACAATAGTCGAAATGAATCAACAATATTTATATACCTGTTCTCCTACCGCCGTAGTCAAGCCATCGCAAAGATAAAATGCCCAGTATCTAACACGGTGGACGGGTTTTCATCCTAGAAATGGTTTACATTAGGTATGAAGGTAAGGTCATTTGGACTTTTGGATTTTGTGTCAAAAGCCAGAAATGGTTTAAACTGAAATTGCAAAATCGGAAATGGTAAAACTGAAATTCTAAAGTGAAGAAATTAAACTTTGAAGATTTAGGTCACCAACTTGACAAGCTAGTGGGCAAACACATGTCCTCAGGTTTTTTGCCCTCCTATGTGAGTCAACACAGATGCGCTTATAGTCTTTTGTTTAAAACCCTAACATTCCTTTATCATTTTTCTAAGGCTAGTAAAGACTATCTAAAGAATCACAAACAAGATTTCTCACCCCGAGCACTGAACCCTAAAGTATGGAGAGTATTGCAAAACAATAAAAGTCAATGTTATATAACCCTAATTTGAAGAACCCTAACATGTAAATGCTACCTCAGAGGCAAGTAAGGACCATCTAAAGAGCCACAGTACCTGTCACTAAGCACTGGATCTAAAGCATGGAGAGTATTGGCCAAGACACATCCCATGTTATGCAATCGAATTTTGAAAATAAGGGCCATAAATACACTACCCGTGACTTTAGTGGGTACAAGAGACAAATATGCTTAACCCCCACCACCAAGCTAGCTTCTTCCTTCAAAGAAAGGAGGTTTAGGCCAAGCATCTCTTGAGCTGTCATCCCCAAGAGGTGTGTTTGGCAGCCTGGAAAGTGAAAGAAAGAAAGAGAGAAAGTTAAGAGAGAGAATACAGAAAATAACAGCAAAACCTTAAAATAAAAGACTTTATTTACAAAAAGCAAGAAATGAAAAGAACTTACAAATCACCAAAAACTGTTCTCCCTTCTATCCAGCCTCCCTTTATTACAAGACATGAGGGGTATTTATAAGCCTCCTCAAAGTATGAAATTACCAAAAACCCTAATAACTAGGCTAAGTTATAGGACAATTGGGTAATAAACCAAGTTTGAAGGCGGTTCAGCATTAATTACAAAGCATGACGAGGCATGTAATTTCGCTACAGGAGAATTTCACACTAGCGACTTGGCAAGTGTTTAGCGAATTGGCAAGGGTCTGCTTAATTTGCAAGTGTTTAGCGTGACTCAGAAAGGTTTGAATTTCGCTAGCTAGCGAAATTTCATTTAAGCTAGCTAAATTGCTCAAGGAGAGGTTAATTTCGCAAATGCACAAGGGTAAGTCAAGCTAGCGACTTCGTAATTTGTGCCGAGATTGCTTAACCGCTTGCGAACAGCTTAAGGTAAATTCGCTAAGATTGCGAATTGATTGCGAACAGTTGCACTCGTGGTCGCTCCCGCATGCCTCTCGTCCTGTCTTCAACTGCATCTCATTTCCTCCACTTTTCCTTTGTTTTTCCATTGATTTTTGGGCTTGTTGATGGCTGAGACTAAACTTCCAACCTCATGATTGATCATTTGCATTGTGGTTGGAGCCTAGAAGTGTATAAATACCTACAAAACAACCAAAAACATGCTCTAAATGGCATAAGTGTTACTAAGATGACATAAACACTTCAATTGGTTTATATGACATGATTAATGCACAAAAAGTACTCAAAACCTATCTAATATAGGGTTCAAAATTGTACTTTTTGAGCACTAATCATACATGCAGTCATGTTAATATTCCATACATTCAAATCAGTACATCACATAAGCATGCACTACATCTTTTCTATCGTTCAGGTCATTCATGTCAACACATCATTCAAGCATGTATTAACATAATTCCAAATCATTACTTAGGCAAAGTATGCTATAATCCATATTCCTAGGTCAGACATAGTGTGTCAACTATATGCCCAATGCATATAATTATTTCCCATATTTTTTTTTTTTGATAACCTAGTGGGTGATCATCCGCTACGCATCCCATAATCCTCTTAGCCCCGAGAACCGACCGGTAAGCCTCCCCGCCAGAACTCGGGGAATTCCCCCAGTGTCTCCCCCAGAGGCTCGAATCTGGACCTCCGCCTCAGAGGCAAAGGCCCTAGGCCAACCGAGCTCCCTGAGGATACACTCCATCTTCACTCACACACATATGTCACATAATTTCACATATTCGCATGTCATTGAATTTATGGCACACACACATTCGCCATTCCCTACATAACCGGCCATGCTTGGCCTAGAAATAACTGACTTAGTCCGTAAAAGTCCGCTTTTGTAAATACCACACAAAACATCCAACACACAATTCCTTGCTCGTGCCATATGTAGTCCCGCATTTCAAGCATAAACCGCCTCGTGGTAAAAATGTATTCCGTAAAACTGCACGTACTATTCCTCAACTCGTCTATGACTCCAAATTCTATTGTTTAGCCTACATTTTGCCATAAGTACTGTATTTTACTAAATCTAGACTCCAACAAGCTCAGAGTCCAAGAACGCATTAAATCGGAGTTCGATTTGAGAAAGTTATGGCTGCCCAAAGTTGAAGCGGCCTATTCACAAGGGTATGGAAATTCAGGGAACACCCCGTTTACATCTCCGCTTCCGATTTTGTCAGTCTCCGAAACACAATGCTTTGTTCGATGGGCCCCAAAACCTTATGAAACCGATCTTTACCATCACACAATCACAAACAAACTAATAATAACATACACCAATTTAAAATCGAATGAAATCATAGCCATTACACGCACCCCCTAGCATAAAATAACTGCAGAGGAGGAAACCTACCTCTTGTAGCACGCCTGAAGCTCTCTTTCGCTGTCCGGTCCGCTCACCGCAACACTCCTTCCTTTCCCTCTTTCTTTTTCTTCTCTTCCTCCCATTTCTTCTTCTCTTTCTTCTTTCCTTTCTCCTTTCCTTCTCCCTTTCTCTTCTCCTTCCTCCCCTTTCTTTAGTCCTTCCCCCTCCCCTTCCTCATGCCGCCCCACCGATTGCAGCTTTTGCCGCCCGCTGTAAGAACAGCCCATGTGAAGCCCCTTATATAGGCCTCAAAGGAGCCACGCATGTGTCACACACATGGCTTGCCAAGTGTCACACACATGGCTTGCCAAGTGTCACACACATGGCTTGCCAAGTGTCACACATGCATGCCTTTGCCATGCATCATGACACATGGCTTTCCATCTGTCACCACATGGTTCGCCATGTGTCATCCACATGGCTTGTCATGTGTCGCCCGACACCCGTTGCCTCGAAATACGTGAAATTCTGACTATCTTGGAATCCAACGAAATTCGACTAGGTAGCTAGATTTCGCAAGACAATTCCAACAATGCAATCCGTTTTATCATCCGAGATCTAGAAAAATCCCAACTTTTCTCCGGACTATTTCGATAAATTACCGTTTTGCCCCATTCTTTTTTCTTCTTTTTTTTTTTTTGAAAATTTTAAATTTAAAATTTTCATGGGTTTTACACTTTGCCCTCTTGTTTTGCATCCTCTTTTTCTTTTCTCTCTCTTTTCCTTCTCATTTTTATTTTTTAATCACACTCTTTAACCTCACTCCATCTTCATAGTTACAAGCTTGTCATTCATAGTGAAACTAAAGTGATTCTTGAAGTCGTCATGGTTGGCTCTCCTATCAAATTGCCAAGGCCAAATAAGATGTGAGAAGCATACATCGAGACAACATATCTTAGAACCTCATCATGATACTCCTCATGGAGAAGATACTAACACTTGATTTTGCACCATTACTTCTCCACTATCATTCAACTACTGCAACTTATAAGGTCTAATTTGTTTTAGTGTTGGTAATTGAAGCTTCTCAACTAATAAGATACTAGCAACATTGGCACAACTTCCACCATCAATAATTAAACTACACACCTTATTTTGAAGGTGGCAACGGGTGTGGAAGATGTTCCCACGTTGTTTCTCAATGTCATCCTCGTTCACTTGAGTGTTCAAGACATGCCTTATCACCAATGCTTCTTCCACCTGATAATCTAAACTACATCGCTTAGTAACATCAAATGGTGCCACGACTTTCCTCATCTCATCGGTCTACATCACAATTTCTCTCCCACACATCACCATGGTTCTCTTGTTTGGGCAATTGGAAGAGGTATGATCTATGCCATGACACTTAAAGCATTTAATATCTCTATTACGTTGTTGGGTCTCAGGTATACCTTTTTGAGCTATTCTAGTGTTCTCCGTCTTTGTGGTTTCAACATTGGGCTTGGAAGCATTCCTGTCATCCCTCCAACTTGGCTTCCATGAAGACTTTGCCCAAAGTTGGTGTTTGGTCTACTACCCTTCCTTCGCAGCTGACGCTCCACCTTGAGTGCCATATGCAACAAATCCTCCATCTCCACATAGTGTGTAACTCAACAATATTGGAAATATTTTAAACAAGACCCTGCAATTTATTGTATAATTCACGATAGTAATAGTTAGTAGTGACAGTCAAACACTCTTTCCACCTTCTCCCATTCAAGATAGGCTTTTAGATCATTCTTTCCTTTAAAGGGTAGGATTGTCACCTTAATACTACCAAGATTTCGATCAAATCCTTCATACCTTATTGGGTTCTATTGTACTCCTCGACCATGCCTTCCCTTTCGAGGTGCAAATCTACCCCTTTCCTCCACTTTGTCCTCTTCTTCATCCTCAGCATCTTTTTTCTTTTTTTTTTTTTGTTTTTGATAACCAAGGGGTGATCGGTCCGCTTACGCATCCCCATAATCCCCTTGGGGCCCCGGAGAACCGACCGGCAAGCCTCCCACTATGGGAATTCCCTGTCCCCCGGGGAGGCCCGACCCGGGACCTCCGCCTGCGGAGGCGTGGCCCTAGGGCCAACTGAAGCTCCCGTGAGACATATCCTCAAATTTCTCTTCATGACTCATGACTGTAGGAGTTCGCCTTCCTTGTCTCTTATTTTGGGGAATCATTCTTTGCATTGCCTCCTCATTTTGTTATATCATATCCTGTATGTTGTTCATCCGGACTTCTAATCTTGCAAAGTGTTGTTACATTGCCTCTAGTAAGAATGATTGGTCTTGACCTTCTTCCCTATTTGCATGATCATTATCAAGACATGATTAGAGAAAAATTAAACTACATATTCGGGGTCACAAGGGAAAGTAAATATTCGCTGCTTCTAATGTGGATGGAAATGCTCTAGGGTCGCTCGCGATGGAGCTCACAGGATCTCCTGTGGATGACTCTGCTACCAAAAGGTCATGGTGTTGACCACACGGGGTCGGTCACTCCAAGAACCGGTTTCCCATCCCCAAATTGGGAAGGCAGCACGGGGTTCTCTCCCATCTAGTTATATCGAAAGCCACGACCTAAACCGGCGCCTCCCAAAAAGGGATCAACTTGGGAATCGATCGCCGTCGATGATGTCGCCGGAAAAACCATTGTTATCGACGCGCATGCGATGTCACACCGAATCGCCGCTGATAAGGTCAACGCTGGCGGACGACCACAATGGGGTTCGCTCGCGGTCGAAAGCTCAAGGCGCTACTACCAAAGGCGCCACCGTTGACTTCCACAGCAACCGCAGAAAACTCGTCGCCGATGTATGCTGTTACTGATAATGGCCGGTAAAAACTGATACTAGATCCGACCTGTCTTGTATCTCAATCAGCCTCGACCGACGAGCCCAAACCGGATTCGCTGCTGAACGTGCTTCCCTCGATCTGGGATGAGAACCCGCCGCTACGGTCGGAATCTATGGTGGCTTCAAAGGAAACAATGGCCATCCTGCCGGGATCCGTCTCGGGCCTTAGGTTCCCCGCTTATATGGCGAGGATGTATGAAGAAACAAAGGCGGTACTGTGAGGCCATTCGCGACTGGCCCTAATCTAGCATGTCGGTGGGAGAATGTGGGCTGCCGGAGGCTACTGTCCCAAATTGGAAATCTTTGTTCGCCGGCAGGCCCAATACATGCGGTCCGTTGGCTTTCTCCGACCCTTCAATTGTGGATGGTAAGAAGATTAACCAACCTCCCTCGTCGAGGCGCTGTTGGGCGAGGAGTTTGGGAGGGCAGCCTTGTTGGTCGGGCTTGACAAAGGTCTTCCCATACATGGTAAGGTCAATTGTTGATAGGCTTTCAAAGTGCTTAAGCTGTGAGATACCCGAGATATCCACCAAGGGATGGGATGGTATTTTCATATTCGGGGATCGGGAGGCTCTAGGATTGGCACTGAAATGGTCCTTGCATTTTGTCGGGTAGACCAATTATCGACGCTGGAAGCCAGGCATGGAAATGCTCAATGCTCAGCTCACTTCCATTCCTATTTGGGTCAAGTTTTTTAACATCCCGTTAGAATACTGGACAGTTACTAGCCTTGGGTGCATAGCAAGTGTCTGTAGGCTTTCCTCTTCACCTTGACTCTCCCACTGAGAGCCATCCAAGGTTGTCATTTGCCGTATACGATTGAGGTGATGTGAACCGTGAGTCTCTACACTGTTCTTGACCCGTGATTCGGCCACTGTAGGGTGAGCGGAATCAATTGTAAAATTTATATCCTATATCTCCCACGCCAGTCAAGCTACCATGAAGATAATGGCTCAGTGGCCGAACACGTGGATGGGTTTTCTGTATTAAATGATTTGAGGAAATCAAACCGTGAATTAAATTTGATTTTGGGTTTGCTAAAAACGTGGGGTGGGTTGGTTGCAAACTGAAAATAAATGAAATAAAGTGTAAAATAGAACCTTGAAGCATTAGGCCACCGGGCTTCAGGTCCCAGTTAACCGAGAGGTCCCCCGGGTTCATTTCTCAAGGGCTGAGTGATGACATATAGTCATCTCCCAATCGATCTTCATTCAACATTAACCCAACCCTAATAATTTTCCTTTGATAGAAAGCATTTATTTAACATTTATGGTTCCATATATGAAAACTGCTTTGACTCATCCACACGATTCAGAAGGGTAACTAATGAATCTCAAGTGGGATCTAGCATCCACTCGAACCCTAAAAGATTACCAAGTATTGATCAAAAGTGGATGCACATACAGTGAAACCCTAACCCCTAACCTACCTCGCACTCAGAAGAGTAACTAATGGATATTAGTGTATCTAAAGCTAAGAATACACTAAACCCTGCAAGCTTGCCAAGATTAAGCCAAAGAAAGCACATCAAAGAGCTTTAAACCTAGAAATGAAAATTTAGGAACCAAAATGACAAACCCCCGTCGCTTGGAAAACAAGAACCAATTCGCCAGCCTCAAAGATCTCACCCCTCAAGAAATTTTATCAAGAAGGAAGTGGTTTTAGCCACTCATCCTCCAAGTTATCCGAGGTGGTCAGCAAATCAAAGCACACACACAAAATTTACAACACTGCTATCCAAGGACTATTAATTAATCCCCAAAGAACCTTTTGCCATATAAACTTAGTTGAAATATAATATGTAAAACAAAATCTCTAGAATGTGAGTCATTTTCTAAAGTTCTGGGCTTTGATTTGCTATTCTCAAGTGCACAGTCAACTAGTAATAAAATGGATTTAAGTCCGATATCGATCCCATTAGAGATCTCAAGAATTTTAAATCAACTACCTCTACTACTCAAGCTCCATACTATTTGGACCATAAATGATATGTAATCCAACATTAAGGTGTGGAAATTAAAACAGAACATAAGGAAATAACTGTATGAAAATAAACTTGAATATAAAGATGAATAAAGAATAAGTGATAGTTAGAAAACGATCATCAATTGAATAGTAATCGCTTAGAGAACATTAAGATCAATGCTATCGTGAAGAACAATTCCTCATTGTAAACTTGTAAATTTTTCTCGTGAATTTTCGCTTTTTTTTCCTGACCGTCTCAAGGCTAAAGTAGTTCACCGATCTCTCCCAAACTTCACCTTCATTACCTACTTTGACCTGATTCTCACTACTGTGGAATTAGATAACTACTTTTTTTAACAAGGACATCCAACCCCGGTATTTTTCTTTGCAAATACTTCATACCCATTTGTGGACTTAAACCTAGCTCCCAAGTTACTCATTACAAGGATATGTCAATTAGCTTGTTTTTCTCAATTAGAATAGATCACCCTTTCCTTGATTAGATCTCAGCTTAACACGGGAATGGCATCACTATCCTAATTGAGGTGAACTTTGTTTGTTTAAATGGGATAACTCTGCTCGACTCGGTCTGATTTCAAGCTTGGTAGCAGATTTATCCAAGAAAACTCACAAAGCACAATGAGATCAAAATAAAGGTGTTAATACACTAAAGAGATGTTCATGCTCCAGAATGTTCCTCCAGGTCACTCGTGAGGACCTCCTTGAAGTCGAACAATGAAACAAATCTTAGACGGTATAAGAAACTGATATTCGCATCGAAACTTTAAACCCAAACTCGTAAATAAATTCATAACCGAATTTTTACATTTGTCGAAATAACAATAGAAAGATAAGTTCTGAACAATAGCATTCATCTAATGAGCTTTTGGTTCTTGATTAATGAATTACACGCAGATTCTCTGATCATAAGACACATGCATTTCAAATCGATAAACCGAATTCCGTAATCTGTCCAATCAACTTTCCAGCAAGACGGAAAGTAAAAATTAAATTCGTGATTCACTTCTTCGCGAAACTATTACATCCAATTCCAGAAAATGAAGCAAAAATAAAATGGTATGAAACTAATATACTTAAAAAAACGACGAAACATAAAATAAAGAAAGAAACAAAAGAAAATCCAAAATGAGCACGCAGCTCATTCAGACTCTCGTCTCTGTGGTCGCCAAGCTACTTCTTACCGGGAGTCAGGATAGCCGTATTTATAGGTCTCACCAGTCCTAATCCCCAATGTAGCCCGCTCGTGGATCCAGAGTATCCGTGCCCGTTATCGCTCAATGCCACACTTCGCTCACGTGACATCATCGAGGCTCGCGACTCGATCCCACGCCGCGACTTCCGGGCCAGACACTATATAGCCGCCTTGATTTAGTCATCTTTGATGTCGCGATATCATCATCTTGTCGCGACATCTTCTCACGCCTTACTATGTTTCAATTGTTCTCTCCCCGATGTCACGACGCCGATATCTTGTCGCGAATTTCACGGCGTCTTGCGCCTTCAACTGATGTCTTCGGATGTCGCGACTTCGATCTCATGTCGCGACATCATCTTATGGAACTGTAGGCTTCAACTGGTCGCTCATGTTGTCGCGACATCAATGTCTTGTCGCGACATCCCTTTATGGCTCCTCGCATCTTTGACTGTCGTTCCCCGATGTCGACTTCGCCTTCCTCTGGCCGCGACATCGCCTTGAGTCATTTGCGCTAACTTGTCTCTACCGTCGCACTGAAAGCGTTGTCGCGGACCTCACTTCATGAAGCTTTACCTTTCAACTGAGCGTGTCCGTGTCACACATCAATTTAGTTCTATGGGGCTTTCTTCAATCGTTAGATTTGATGTCACACATCAGATTGATGTCGCGACCTTGCTTTATGACTCTGCAGCTTTGATCTATTCGTTCCTGATGTCACGACATCGATATCTTGTCGCGACATCACATCATGCCTTCACAAGTCTCCACGGTCTCGTTTGATGCTCACGACTGACCTCACGCCGCGACATCGCCTCATTTCTTTTCGCCTTCTCATGTGCGCCTATGTCGCGACTTCTATAGCTTCTGTTATCCCCTGCCGCGACCTCAACCTGGTCAGGTAACCCCCAAACCGCATCAACACTTAGCCTACATTTCTTTTCCTTTCGCTCCGTTTCAATTGGTCGCACCTTTATCCACTTATTTCCGCATTTTCGTCGCTTTTCTTCTTTCTGCTTCTCCTCAAGTAATGAAAAATTGGTAAGAGTTTCTTCATAATTAGATATTTAATATTTCATTTTAATCGAAAATAAACATAAAATGGACTAAAAAGCATGACTTTAAGCTCATCAAACTCCCTTAACTTAAAAATTTTGCTTGTCCTCAAGCAAAGAAAGAAAGATTTTGTTTGTCCTCAAACAAGAGGACATTTTTCGTTTTGTTTTATTCTATGAGGGTATCTACAGAATTGCAATTCAAGGCATGCAAAATTTTCGTACATTTAACTCACCAATTCAAGGTTAACTCGACTTTTCTCGCGATACAAAAAACTGAAATGCTGAAATTGTTTTACAAACAATATAACTACTGGATCCCACAACAATGAATTATTTTCCTTCTCATTTTCACATTGAGTCATTTAACCCTAAAGTCTTTCACAATTTTGATTGCTTCATTCCTTCCAAATTCCATGCTTGTTTTTCATATTGATCTCCACTAATGTAGGTGAATTTTGTACCTTCAAGATCAACTGTGTCTTTTGGCTTGTAATGTTAGTTTGGGCAATGGTAGGATGAAAGGAATTGGTTAAGAATAATCAACATTTTCTCTTTCTACCCTTTCCCTTCTTATAGCTTCTCTTAATAAACTCCTCAAACTTCATGTGTTTGGGACATCTCTTTGATTTCTTCAATTCGTAACTCGTATACCCCTATTTCACACTTCAATTTCACCTGGGAATTCTCTCTATTTGCCATCATTCACAGTGGATAGTGCTATGTTTTAACTTTTTTGTGCTTTCTAACACCTTAGCTTAACTAGGTTAGTAGCCCCATACCAGATGGCATTAGGTACTAGGTGCTGAACACCCTCAGCTTAATTGTTCAAGAGAGCTAAAGCCACAAGATAAAACTTATCCCTAGAAGCCTTTTTTTTCTGCTTTTATTTCGCTTTTTTTTTTTTTTTTTTTTTTTTTTTTTTTTTCATTCCCCTTTTTGAGTTCTTCAAAAATATACATCTATACTCCCCCCAAACTTCCTTTTCTTCTTCCTTCTTGAATTCATGGGTAATCATTGATTCTTTACTCGGCGATTGAATTTTCTCGATGGGTCGGGGTTTCCTTTAAATTTATTATTTTTTTTTTTTGAAAATCACTGCTTAGCTCAATTCATGGAACTAAGGTATATGCACCAAAGATATTAATAATGATTACGGCTAGAATGTGGCTCAAACTATCCAAGAATGGCTCCTGCGATCATTTCTTGTCACCGTGATCACCTAGATTTACCAATCAATAATCTAACAAATTTAACTGACGAGTAAAATGTGACTAACTTATAAGGAGTATTCGACTCATTTTTATTGATGAGTAGTTAAGTTAATTGATATTCAACAAGATCCTTGATTTACTGTTCGTATCACAAACTCAAAATCATGTTTTGTTCCTTCTGTTGTATCACCTTCTTCTATTCTGGACTTATCAGTTAAATATAAGTAAATTCCTAATTCAGATTTCAATTAAACTATATGCATTTTGTCCTTATTCTCGTAATTTTCCTTCATTTCAGTTTACTCCACTTAATCGCTTTCATACAATCAGTTAATGACTCACATAGCTTTTATTTTGAAACTAATTCCTACCTTGATTTCCAAATCATACAACCACAAAGCAACATAATATTCAACAATCAAATGCAAGATAGCAACAAGAATTCAATTTAAATTTCATATTTTATTCCTGATTTATTTGCAACTGTTGATATACAGTAATTGATAAGGATGATAGGGAAGGTTAGGCAAAGAGAAGGCTCATTTTTTTCTTTGGACGAGGTGGCAAAATGTCAGATCCAGTTCAAAGTGTTCAAATGAGTCGGAATCCAGGAATTTACTTCCTTTCTTTTCTTAGTTTCCTGCTGTTCTTCAATGACAACTCAATAGAGATCAACTTTCTTGTTCAAGACATCTTGTCTTTCCCTAAGCCATTCATTGTGTTCCATTTCACATGACTTCCAAGAGTTTAGAAAGATCATTGCTAATCAAATCTAAATTTTCCAGCCATTCCTTCTGCCTGTAGGATTCAGCCTCCCATTGCTTTTTGTCTCTCCCCATTCAGTTTGTTTTCAGCTCCTTCGTAGATCAGATAGTAATTGAAACCCTTATCTCGTCCCCAAATGGTGTGTCATGCTCTTATCTCTTTTCAAGAATGCTAGATGCCGAGCATCTCGATCAAACTGCTTGTTATAGAAAGCTTCATGACTCAGTTTGAGTTTCAATAGATCTTGATCTCTTTCCTTCATTTCTCTCTTGAACTCCTCTCCTGTTGCTCAACATTTTCCCATCCTCTTTTCTCGTTCTCGCCTTCCTTCCACCGTTGTTCTCTCTTGGATCCCACCTCATGCTCCCTTTCTTTTCTGCTTAATTCTTCTTCCCACTGGCTGTCTCTTCTTTCAATTCTTTCACATCCCCCCTCTGAATTCCTGCTTTTAGGTTCCATTCTTCCTTTCTTCTATTTTTTTCTCCGCATCAAATTGAGAGCCTGCACTGAATTGTCCTTCAGGTTCTCTCAGCTTTCTCCGTCGAAATTCGCTTGTGTCAGATAGGAACCGGCCAAGGATGTAGAAGTCTATTGGGCCGCCTTCATCCCCGCTCCTTCATTATCTGCAACATGTAATCATTGTGGTCGTGATGCTCACTGGTGCTCGCTCCTTGACTGGCCCTCCGGGTCTCCTTTTCTAGTTCTTCACTGGGTTTCACTTCACTCTACCAAGACTCCTTTTCCTCTGATTTTCACCCTTACTAACTCCCCACGGCGGAGGTGAAGCTCTTGGGACTCTCTTCCGACTCCCAAACTCCTTTCAATTCCAAACTTTCAAAAGAATCAAGTGGATTTGTCAAGGAGGAAGGCACTTTGTTTCCTTCATGATATCTCATGATGTAGTTCTCAATGATAACTCCTACATCATCTTGTATCCCTTAGTATGGCATAAAGAGTTCAAATTCTTCTTGTTCTCTCACTGAGGCATAAATGTCTTGTTGAAACCAAAACGTATCACGAAGTAAAACCATACCTTTGCTTCTTCCGTAAGGCTCCCCTGCTCGTAGTTCTCGCTTTCCTTCTTTCCTACCTAACTCCGCGCCTTCCACTGCTGAGCTTCTCAAGAATCTTTCTAAGACTGGCTTCCAAAATTTTCTTGAATTTGGAGCCATGCTTGTGCGTTGTCATGCCATAGGCTTCAAGTGATGGCCTTCGCTCGTATGAGACCTTTAATTTCTTAACAAAAACAACCCAGCATCCTTCCTTCCCACCAGTGTCGAACAAAACCTCCCACCTCGTCGTGATATCCCGCCTTTGTGCAGCCAGCAAAGACTCTCCCATCCCCTCTGCTCTATCATCTTCAAAGGGATCACAGGGTTTTTGAATCTCCTCTCAGAACAAAGTCCTGTTAGCGTAATACTTCTTCCACTCGAGAATAAGCTTCATCGTAGACGAAATCTTCTACTTCTTCTTCTCCTTTTTCCTTCCCTTTCTCGCCTTTCTCGAGAAATCCCCGAGCTTCGGGCAGCCTCCACGGCAGCTCTCCCGCTTGTTCTCTTCCTGCTAATCTCATCTAACTCGTTCTCCTGATGAGTTTCTTCTTCGATTGTTCGTGTTCCCTCATTATCTCGAGGTTGTGGACTGTGGAATTTTCAAATTTATTGGAAGCAAAGAAAGCTGATGGTTGAACCTGCTGTGGTTTTTGAGGTTGAGATTCGTAGGAAGACGAAGGCGAATGGTTATGTGGGTTGGAGTGAATGAAATAGTATCCAACAATGCAATTCAATCAATGCTCAGGGCCCGATTAATGCTTCATTTATGACTGCCGCGATCAATTCCGCCTTATTCGAGATCATTAAATTTGTAGCTTTGCCTGAGTAGCTGGCATGTGCTCATTTTATGCTTTACACATACCCAGATGTCGCTTACTGTCCGGGTTTCGTGAATTATCGATGGCTAAATTCTTCCTCAAATTTGAAACTTAATTCACCGTCACATCACGCAGTGTCATGATGAATCTCCTTTCCTTACTACCCACTAATCAAGCTTTTACAAACTGTCACGACATCAATGTTATGTATGGACATTAATAATGTTGCGACATAACCCTTTTGTTGTGACCAAAGCCTTTAATTCAATGATTTCAAAACTGGAATTTTTGTTCTTGTTTCTCTAACACATTTAGATGATTCTATCTGTGTATATTTCAAATAACCATTTAACAATTAGTTCAATCATAATCACAGATTTGCTGGGTAGAAGGTTACTCCCTCTTTTCTCATGCTGCGTAATTCTTGCAAGTTGCCACTGAATCATTCCTATAATTGTGACCGCTTATTCATCGCCTTCAACCCTCGTTAAGATCGAATAATCCATGATTCTAGTTAAAATAAAATCAATTTCTATCAAAAAATTAAATCTATCCTTCTAGAAAACAAATTCGACTTGACCATCAAGAACTAAAAGAAAAAATTCAAAATTTAAAATCGATTGAAATCCTCCCTTGCCGCTCCCATTAGCCGTCGCTTGAGTCCCATCGGACTTGTCGTCAGGGTACTTTTCCTAAGAACCACTGAGCCTCAACTTCCTCCTCCTCAAGAGATAATGCTTTAACTTGTCCATTGACTGAATTCTTCACCAAGAAAGGCTTCGTTGTCACCGCCTCCAACGTAGTACTGCTACCACCGTGTACGGTCTCGCCCAATCGATTTCCACTTCCCGGAAATAATTTTCACTAGAGGTTAAACAACGTAACCCGTTTCCTCTCGCTTCAACTTTTCTCAAGATTCTCTTGATTATGCCATTTCTTTGTTTTATCTTTGTATATTCGAAAGCATTGTCATAAGCCTCATTTCTCGCTTCCACCCGTATTACTGAGCGCCTCTTCCTTGCACTTTAAAATCGAAGTTTAACTTCGACGGCCCACATTGCCTGTATTCTAATTCAAGAGGTAGATTTATTACTTCGCTTGCTTAAAACAACTCTCGATGACATTCCAATTTTAGCTTTGTATGCACCCAGAGCCAGCAAAGATCATCAAGTTTGGAAGACTAATCCTTCCCCGCTGAGTCACATTTTTCAAGTATCTTTCGATCTCCTGGCTGAAATTTCTCGTCATTCATTGGTCTCGGGATGATAAGCTAAACTCATTATATGCTTGATCCCATTCGTCATGAGTTTTGCAAATATTTTGTTCATGAAAATGGGTTCCCCCATCACTAATAATGGTTCTAAGTGGTTCAACCCGTCAAAATATTCTTGCAAGAAACTCACAACCGAGCATCATTCCTCTGACAAGAATCGTTTCACCCATTTGGAGACATAATCACTGCTAGCAAGATATAAATGTTTCCAAATGATGGTGGAAGGGTCCTATGTAATCTATTCCAAACATCAAAAAATTTGTATCATACTCTTTAGTGGGCATTTCATTCTGGTCATTGATATTTAATCCTTTGCACGATCACATAATAATTTCACCCATTCCGCACAATCTCTCAAGATAGGTAATAATAAACCCCGATTATATCTTGTGAGATGTTCTTCCCATGTCCCCATATGGTGATGCATGGCATTCATTTAAATGTTGCCTTGTTTCACCTTTCTGGCACACACATCTTCTTATTATCACAACAAGACCTCTCAATACAGGGTCATCCAAAGATAACATTCCTGCTATCGGGCCTGAAGCCTTCAGCCGACCAAGGCATTAATTCACGCCGATAATTCACAATACAAGATACCATGGAAGTCGGGAAGGGAAACCCAAACAATTGCTCATCCGGGAAGTTATCCGTTAATCGCACATTGTCTTCTTCATCATCGTTTCTTTCTACCGACGTGGTCGGCCATCACATGTCGCACTCTTTATCCTTTACTTCCAGACCAAACTCAGAACAAAGCACCCATCTTATCAATCTCGTCATTCTTTTCGACATCAAGTATTTGATCATTAAGATTCCAGGGAATTATCACATGGGATCCCAAAATGTATTGTCTAAATTTTTTCACAAGCAACATCACGTTTAGCATTTTCAATGTTAGAGTAGTTCTCTTTGAAGCTCATTGAAGGTCTTACAAGATGATATGACCCCGAATACTTTCCTTCTTCGCCTCAACACGCCTCCCATCTAAAATCACCGGCATCACACATTATTTCAAATCCATGATTCCATTATGGTGCAACCATTATAGGTGTCTTCGTATCAATTGATCTTTGATTTCATCAAAGTATCCTTGTGAATCATCAAAATTGAACCCGATCCTTTTCCAGATTTAATCCGCATAATGTCCGCTATTTTTGAAGTCTTGATGAATCTTCCAAATCCAGATGCCCCAAGAAACTTCTTCTACCCTTTTAACGTGATAGGTGGTAAGAGTCTTGATAATTTGATACCTGGACTGTCAACTTCAGTCCAAGAGTCAAATTTTATGCCCAAGAACAATACCTTCTACCATAAATGGCATTTTTCCTAATCAACATAATTATTGCCTTGCAGATTCGGGGGCATCAAGTTTCCATTGTTTAGACATTGATCAAAGCCGGATCCATACACAAGAAAATCATCCATGAAAATCTCCATCACTTCTTTTCAATCAACTGAGAAAATAGACATCATGCACTGAATGTAGCTGGAGCATTACATAACCCAAATGGCATCCTTCAAGGCAAAGGTACCATATGGGCATGTGAACGTGGGTCTTCTTTTGATCCTAAAATAGCAATCTGATTAAAATTCGAGTACCATCCAAACAAAAAGAGGTGTCCCCGCCAACTCCATCCAACATCCGATCAATGAAAGGCAAAGGGAAATGATCTTTTCCAAGGCTTAATTCAACTTCCCCAGACCAATAAGACAATTTCCATCCTATCACTGCTCTTGTTGGAATCAATTCATTTTTTTCATTTCTGATATCACAAAGAAACCCTCCTTTCTTAGAACCGGACTCAGTAAGTTCACCGCGATCTATTCAAATAGCAGATAGATAAACCAGCATTCAACAATTTGATACTCTTTTCCACTACTCTCCCTTCATCACCGGATCCACTTCTCCGATGTTCTGCTGCATTTATTTTGAAGTCTCTTCAAGCAGAATCTTACGCATGCAAACTGTGGGGACTGATACCCTTCAGCTTCCTCAACGGACCAAGCTAAAGATTCCTGATGTTTCTTAACATTCAAGAATTTTGTTCAAGACACTGAATCTGGGTCGAAATGATCACCGGCTTTTCTTGGTAATTTTAAGTATGTATACTTTAATGACATGGCAACTCTTTCAAACATTCTGTAATGGGTCTTCGATGATTTTCCTTTCAATTATTTTCCCATTATCTTTTCACAGGCTCAAGTTCACAGCTTATAGAATAAACCAAATAAGATGGAAATTTAATATTAATTCTTCGCAGATAATTGAATTCATCTTCTTTTTCATTGATAAAACCGGAGTGTTAAATCATTTATAACATCAGAGTTGAAGTAGAGACAAAATCACTATTACTGTAACCTTCCCTTGTTCCTATCTATATTTGTCATACTTTTGATCAAGTTAAATGTAGTAAATTTCTTCTCCAACCCTCAAGACAAGAACCCTTTCCCAGATATCAATCAAAGTACCAAAGGGTTAGAATGGTCTTCCTAATAGTAGGGTACTTTGAATCTTTCTTCTGAACTTAATGATGAAGTCTACTAGAATGTCATTAAACTTCCCCACAAGATTAACACATCTTCAATGACCCCTTCTGTTTCACCATTGATCCTGTTCTCATCAGTAGTAACAAATGTGGGAGTAAGTCTCCAAACTTAATTTCTTAAAAATGAGAGAGGCATCAGATTGATACTAGCTCCTGAGTCATGCAGAGCTTCCCTGAATCTAACCTCCAACAATACAAGGAATTGTGAACTTCCTCGGGTCCTTCATCTTTACTGCAGTTCTTTTCTCGACACGTGATCATGTATAAAGGAGATTCACTATTCCTTCATTATTTTTCTTTTCTTGCTCAAGATGTCTTTCAGAATTTTGCATAAAGTGGCATCTCGAGTCAACACTTCGAAAGGCATAATGATTCTAGCTTCGAAAGTTCTCAAGAACCTGCAACCGCTTCCTCCATCTTTGATTTCTCAAATTTCAGGAATGGGACTCCGCAGTTTTCTGATCCTTGGATGTTCTTTCTTTCTACCCTTCTTATCATTCTCCATTGTCTCTCTTCCCCTTCCGTATTGCTACTTTGTTGGGTCGCCATCTTACTTTTCCTCTCTTCTAACTCCTTTCCCCACTCCTAAGTCGCACAAATGCATGCGCCAGTTCTTCCCCTCAGATCACTGAAGGCATCTTTCCTCCGCTTTGCGTGGCTAGGCCACCACTCTACTGTGTCTCCAAAGTTCTTCAAAGATGCATTGGTAGTGAACACTAAAAATTTGAGAATTGGTAGCACCGGCCCAATTCTCCAAATTTTGTCTCATGGAGGTTCAACACGCCTTTTATTTGGCCCCATAAACGCAGCATCCGTTTCCTTTCGAAAGCTAGGCCCTCCTTCCGCCCCTGGTATTCATTCCCCGTGCCTATTTCGCCCGTTGCCGCCGCTGGAACCTAGGTGGTCAGCCGATAATTTTGATGAGGGTTCCTCCGTCCCTTTGGCCTTGAGAAGCCCCTCCACCATACGAGAGAAGTTCCTTGTCCCGGGAGGCCGGGTGATAATGTGGCCGAAGGTTGTGATTGGGTTTAAACAGATAAGCTCTTGGCTCACCCACATACTGACCTCATGAATTTCATAGAATTCTTCCTTCCGTCATTAACTCCGCTTTCGATTGCTCCTATTTCGCGAAGCGATTAATGTCTTTCTTTCTTGCTTGTCTAACACGTATAATGGCATCGGCAACTCCATAGGTGTCATCTTGCTCAGCTCCATGATTCCCTTTCCTCTGTTGTTTCCTCTTGAAAGCTCAGAAGGAGTTTTCATGTTACATTTGGCCAGATCTTCAATCAGCTCCTTTGCCTCTTCAGCACTTTTTCTTTTGAATGCTCCACAGCATGAAGCATCAATGATCCCTTTTGATATATCATTCATGGCATGATATACAATGTCCAATTGAGTCTTCAGATCTATCCCATGCATTGGACATCTTCTCTCGACAGTTTGAATCTTTCCAAGCTACATCACAGGCTTTCATCTTCCCCCTGCTGAAACACAATGATTTCTCCTTCTTTCGTAGTTGAGAATTTGGGGAAAAGAATCCTAAATAGGCCTATTCTTTCTCCCAGTATCAAACGAACCATATGGTAATGATTCATACCATGTAAACTCTTTGTGTCTCTCAAAGGAGAAAGGGAATAGGTGCAGTTTTATGACTTAGTCTCACCCCGTCGACAACGATGTGCCATCACGAGGAGAATCTTCAGTGCTCGTTTGGATCTTCGGTGGGATGACCCGATGGCCCGTCTTCTTTGAATCATTATGTCGATCTTCAGCTTCAATTCAAAATTATTAACATCATTGTAAGTTTGTCTAATGTTGAGTATTCTTCCTGTATAATTGGTCTCCAGAAATCCTCCATTGTATGTCGATGTTGGAGGCCTTCTAGCTCCTGCGTATGTATTTCAACCTGATCCCACGCTATTCTTCCATGGTTGAATTTTCTTGCCTTCTTGGTCTTTCTCGAGCTGCAAAATCTTTACATTCTGTATCAAATTTGGAATCGGATCGATTACTGTTTCCTATGCATCAAAGTTTTAAAGCAAAACACACTTCCATTAATAGGATTAGCCTAATCCAACAAACATTTTCAATTTGGTTTGTTAAAGATCGATCAGCTAAAGTCAACGCGAAGCGTATTTTTGTTCTTTCTTTTAAAAATGTCAAATTAGTATATCTTATAATACGAATATTGATTTGTTAAATTCTTTCGATCCTGAAACAACGGCGCCATAAAACATTGACAAATCAAGCACACACACAAAATTTACATACTTTGCTATCCAAGGATTTATTAATTAATCCCCAGCAACCTTGCCATAAAACTTGTTGAAGTATAATATATAAGAACAAAATCTCTTAGAATGAGTCATTTTCAAGCTCGGTTTTGATTTGCTGTGCAAGTGCAGATCAACTTTGAGTAATAAAATGGATTTAAGTCCCGAATATTGATCCCGCGAGATCTCAAAATTTTAAATCAACTACCCTTACTATAAAGCTCCATACTATTTGGACCATAAAATGATAGTGGAATCCGGCGGTAAAGGTGTGGGAAAATTAAATGAACATAAAGAAATAGCCGGTATGAAAATAAACTTGAATATAAAGAATAAAGAATAAGTAAGTAGTTAGGAAAATGATCATCAATTGAATAATGTCGTTTGAGAACACATTAAGATCCAAATACTTATTGTGAAGAGAATCAAATTCTGGCACAAACTTGTAAATTTTATGAATTTTTCGATTTTTTCAGATACATCGAGCTAAAGTGGATTTCAGCTGGATCTCTCAAACTTCACCTTTCATTACCTAATTTTGACCTGATTCTCTCGAATACAGGGAATTAGATAACTACTTTAACAAGGACATCCCTAACCACGGGTATTTTCTTTGCAATGCTTCATACCCATTTTGTGGTGTAAACCATAGCTCCCAAGTTATCGGTCAAGCGAAGGATATCGATTTCAGTTTGCTCTTCCTCAAAAATTAGAATAGATCACCCTTTCCTTGATTAGATCTCATTCTTTACGGGGGTAGCATCACTATCAATTAGAGTGAACTCTTTGTTTTGTTTAAATGGATAACTGGATTAGAGCTAAGTCTTGATTTCAGCGAGAAGGATTTATCCAAGAAAACTCTAAGCACAGCAGAATCAAATATGATTAATACACCTTCTTTAAAGAGATATTCATAAGCTCCCGAGGAATATCTTCTCTGTGTCCTCGAGAGGACCTCCTTGAAGTGAACAATGAAACAAATCTTAGAGCGGGTATAGAGCGTATTCGGATCGAGAACTTTAAACTAGGCGCAAAATAAATTCATAGGCGAAATTTGCGATTTCTTTGGAAAGAATACTTGATAGGAAAGATAAGTTACAACAATAGCATTCATCTAATGGAGTGGTTCCTTGATTCTTGAATTACGCTACGTATTCCTACGATCATAAAATAGCCATTTGAAGCCCCAGATAAGCAATTCGAAGAAAATTTTAATACGAACTTGACTTTCCGATGATAATTTGAAGTAAAAATTAAGTGTATTCGGCTTCTTGTAGCTTGATTACATCAAATTCAGAAAATGAAGCAAGAAATAAATGGTATGAAAACTAATCTACTCTCTAAAAAAAAAACGCGGAAACATAAAATAAAGAAAGAAAACAAAGAAAACTAAAATATGAGCGCGGTATCCGGACCTCACAAATGCATGGCATGACTTCTTCTTGAAATTTGAATGACGTGTATTCCATATGGGTTCCTAAATTGAGCCCTAATCCCAGTATAACTTCTTTGTGGGTATAGAGTATCAGGCCAGATTCGCATTCGCGTCAGCGACTGGTTTTCTTGTCGTGACATCATCCGAATCGCGACCTCGATCCATCAGCGACAGTACACTATATAGCCTTGATTTAGTCATTCTTCGCATCGCGACATCATCATCTTGTCGCGACATCTTCTCCACGTCTTAGCGAGTTTCAATTGTTCTCCGTGCATCGCGGCGTCGATATCTTGTCGCGACCTCGGCTTAAGGCCTTTGGAGTCTTCAGTGATGTCTTCGGATATCGCGACGATCTCATGCGCGACATCTGCATCTTATGGAACTATAGGCTTCAATTTGGTCGCTCATGTTATCGTGACATCAATGTCTTGTACGACATCCCTTTATGGCTTTCTGCATCTTTGATACGATGGATTTCACGATGTCGCGACTTCAGTCTTCACATTCTGAACATCGGCGAGTCATTCGGTTTTCAACTTGTCTTAAATTTGTCGGCGACTTGGAAATTTGTTATTAAGTGACCTCACTTCATGAAGCTTTACCTTTGGTGACGGAGTCTGGTGTCGCGACATCAATTTAGTTCTGAGACTCAGCGGTTGCTCTTGATGTCAGCGACATCGTGATTGATGTCGCGACCTTGCTTTATGACTCTGCTGACTTTGATCGTCGTTCTGATGTCGCGACGTACCGATATCTTCATCGCGACTTATCCACATCGCTACCTTCACAAATTCCGTTGCATTCTTGATGTCCGCGACTTGATCTCGCGTCGCGACAGCGCCATTTCGTTCTTCCGGTCTTTCTCGTAATGCGATTTCATGGCGACTTCTATAGCTTGTTATCCCTGCTCGCACGTGACCTCAAGTAAATTTGTGTAGCTTCGCGCATCAATGACTTAGCCATTTCTTTTCCTTTCTGCTGCGCGGTGGGTTTTAACATCACTTATTTACGCGTTTTTCTCTTTTGCTTTCTTCTTTCTGCTTCCTCCGCGCTAATGAAAAATTGGTGAGTTTCTTTATGGTCTGTATATTAAATATTTCATTTTAAGCCCGAAAATAAATGAAAAATGGACTAAAGAGATGACTTTTAAGCTCATCGGTATTTTAGCAACCAAAAAGAGAGAAAGAAAAAGAAGGAGAAGAAAGAAAATGAAAAGAAAATGAAAAACTGCGTATGTCTTGAAAAGATTAAAGATTAGGAGTTACAAACTTATAAGGTGGCTTATATAGCCAACCCAAATATGTAAAGAAATACAAGCCTAACAATTTAGCTAAATTCAGAACAAGGGAGTAATACACCAAAAATGAAATCGGTTGCATTAATTACAAAGGATGACAAGGCGTCAAATTTCGCTAAACGCAAATTTAGCTATGCTTATGAAAATTTACACTAAATGGCAATTACAACTAAATGTGAAAATCACCAAAGACAGCGAAATGTGAATTTCGCTAGACGTTAGCAATTTAGCTAGCTAAGCGAAATTTAGCTAACAGAAAGGAATTCTTGTGAGTAATGCAAAGATTTAAGCTAGAATAATTTTTGAAATTTATTGATTAGCGAGTCCACTGAAGATAGCGAATTGAAATTTCGCTATCATGATAATTTTCGCCCGACCTAGCGAAAAATCGGTTTTTTCTCTGCGACTCTTTGTTCATTAGCCCTTTACATTCTGCTTCCTTCTCTTCCATTTTCTTTCTGCTTCATTTTCTTCTATTTTTCTTCTCTTCTTTCCTTCTAGTCTCTGATCTATGATGTTGAGTTTATTTCGAATTCTTCGTGCTTGGATCAGTACCAAACAATGTTAGCATGATTAGCTCACAAAGCTACAAAAATTGCCACAAAATGCGATCAGTGGAATAGTAGGGACCTTAATGTGTAAATCGGGTTAATTAGCATGATTAGTACACAAAATGCACTCAAAACCTATAATAAATAGGGTTCAAAATAGCACTTTTTGGGCACTAATCACACCCTCCCAACCTACACATTGCTAGTCCCTTAGCAATGAAAGAAGAAAAGAAAGAAAGAGAAGAGCATACAACGATAACAAAATAATATACAAAAATGGTATTTCAAAAGGTTGTGGAAAAATGCCGGACCCTAAGTAGAATCATCAATGCCGTGTCCAATAACTATGTGAAGAATGAATACCATACAAAATTGAGTATCAAAAGAAGTGTCCATCTCGGTAAGATCAACGAGGCTTCCACAAAATCTAAGTGTTTATTTTATCAACTCTCAGCAATAGCCCCTTTATTGCACTATCCCTAACCTAGCTACCCGACCTAGCATGCTAACCAACCTAAATAGATCAAAGGACCACCTCTTGTCCACAATTCTTTTTCGCGTTGTAGGGTGCAATCTCTTGAGAATACGACCTCACGAAGTCCGTATAGCGGGGGATCTGCCGTGACCGACCAATTAGGCTTAGGGCACCAAGTCATAGGTCCTTTCGACCACAAACTCTTGATTCACCCCCGGACTTGAATGAATTAGGACTCCAGCACCTACAACACTGCGCTCCTGCCGTCCACCCATGTACTTGAACTGAAAGTCGGAAACTCGACCGGTGAAGGTTTGAGGTACTAGGGCTTTAAAGGTTTTAACCATATACCCCTCGGGACCGTGCTCGGGTTTCATTAGCGTTGCCAATTTTTATTCTTTTTCTTTTTCTTTTTCATTTCTTTTTCTTTTTCTTCTTTTCGCTTTTTCACGGGGTCCTTAACCTATTAAAAGCGATCGATATGAAACTAGGAGTAGGTTGTAAAATAAAAGAAGATTTTGATTTTATTTTATCATTGAAATCTAATGTGCTCTTGTGTGTAGTTAGCTAAAGTGGAAAGAAAAAGGTTGAAATCAATAAGGAATTCAACTAATCATTCACTCAACTAAGCATGAGACAATACAACAATGGGGTGAATGACTTCAATTTTTCAAACCACGAGTTAATGAAACTCTAGTACGATTACAAAATGGGTCCAAATTTTGAAAAAGTAATTGTAAAGTAACAACTTTATAGAAAGGACCCGACAAGCCACTAAACATCACAAAATGGGCTTGCACAAAATAATAACCAGCTTGTCATCTAATCAAATAAACTGCTAACTCCTCTCCCCCAATATGAACATCTCGGTGTATCGAAATGGGGTTGATTGGAAAATTAAGAAAGGATGTTACCTCCTTGATGAGATGTGATCAATTTCTGGATAGGGAACTATACAAAAACTTTCCATTGACACATATTCCACTCAGTTTGGGCTTCAAATAAACAAGTTAGGAGAAGAAAAGAAAGGAAAAAAGTGACCAATTGGACCATTTTTAAAATTACACTTTCATAATAATCTCTCAAAATGTTATTTCTAGCCATATTTTGATTCTACCTCTCTAATCTTCAGCACAATTTCAAGAACGCCTAAAACGGGTTCGGATAAAAAGTTATGGCCAACAATTGGATGTCAGCGCAGGGCGCCAGCGAAAAATTTTCACTAACTGTGAAATTTCTCTAAAATTGTAATTTTCATTAAGTAGCGAAATTCGCTAACTAGCGAAAATTGGCATTCATTAAAGTGCGAAAATTTCGCTATGTCTAATAACGAAATTTTTTGACACACGATTCTTTTTTTTTTGAAAAATCAAATAAAATAATTAATAATTAAAAATAAAAACAAAAATAATAAAATAATAAAAATAAAATAAAAAACAATTTTTTCAAAATTTTTTATATATATATATATATTAAAACTTTTTTTTTAATATATAATAAAAAAGTTAAAAAATAAAAATAAACATAAATTTTTTTTTTTAGAAATAAAAATAATATATAAAGAAAAACAAAAGTTTTTTGTTTTTTTTTTAATAAATAAAATAAAGAAAAAATAAAAAAACAAATTGGAAATCTTTGCGTGCCTTTATTTTTTGTCTTGTAGGCGTTGATTTCGCTATCTTTGATCCATTTATGAACCTTGTTCCTAGCGAAATTTTTCATTTCGCTTCTCACGGGATTTTCGTAAATTTGTGAGAATTTATTGGCTGAAAATTACATCACTCATGAAAATTTCACGTTTATTTAAGTGCGAAATTTTCACTAAATTGCGAGAATTTTAGCTATAGTTGCGAAAAATTCTGTCTTTATTTCACTTTCCAATTTCTTCAATAAGCTCCAAAATTTCACTAAAACTGCAAAAATTAACACAAGAAAAATTAAGAAAAATTGCAGTAAAAATTAATCTAAACATAATTAACTAAAATTAGATGAAACCTGAAGAAAAATTAACGAAATCAAAATAAAATACTATAAAACAAGATAGAAACGAAAAATTAAAACAAAAAGTAGAGAGGAGCTTAGAAATGTTTGGAGTGCTCCAAACTGAGGCATTTCTGACTTGACCAACATGCGTGCGATGTGGCAAATTGCCATTTTCTTTGATGTAATTGGCAAAAATCGAGCAATGGCCACTAGCTCTTTGAGTTACACTTGACATCACGGTGGGTTGAACTTAAGCTTTAGCGAGGCTAGGTTTGAGTTCGCGCGGTGTTGGTTGTAGTGCGGTGAAGAGTAGAATATACGTGTTAATTCGTTGAAGGGCTGCGTGGTATTTGGTGTGTCTTGAGGCGGTGGAGTGGTGTCCAAATCTATGGGGTTGGTTGAATGACATTCTTTGGGCACTTCCCACTTGCTTTTGTTTTCTTTGCCTCCTCGTCCAAATAAGGAAATAATTTCTTCTTGGTTACTCCCTTGGAAAACAACATCACACATATATGAGATTCATCAATCCCCTTGAGATCAATTCAATAAAATCCTCTATAAGCTCTGGTGTAAAATTTTGTTGTTCACCTTGCTCCTCTTATATTATGTCATTTTGACAATCCTCCTCTGGCAGTGGACATTATTTCTTTGATGATCAGAGAAATTCTAGGTCTTCAATGGAATCTTGCGAGTTGTCAGTTTGTATGCTCAAAAAATCAATGTTCATCCATCTAATCTTTGGTCCAGGAATTCTCCTCAGTATGGATTTTTTCACTCAATTTGGGCATTTAATTTCTTTTGTTCTTCCACAGCATCACCCACCAGTTTGGTAAGGTTTAGAATTGCTTGCTCAATTGGGGAGATTGGCTGTGATGGTTGAGGCTGAGACAAAGAAGCATACTGTGGATGTGGAGGAGGTGCATAAGTTGGGGTAACACTGTAGGAGGGTGTACCCATCCATTGGTCTCTATAGTCCCTCATAGACCTATTTGGATTTGGATTTCTCCCCAAGGGTTGCTGATTTTGCCATGCAAGGTTCCTATAGTCCCTCATTGTCATGTAAGTTCTAGGGTTACCCTCCTGACTGTATTGCTCTTCATATGGGGGTTCCATTTTCTCTCAATTCAAACCACTGGAAAATGCAATTCTGCAGTTGAAATAAGGCCACACAAAAACAACACAGAAACGATCCTGCATCACTTTTTTTATGAAATAAGAAAATAAAAAATAATGATGAAATATAAAGAAATTCACTAAAGCATGATGAGGATCTACGTGTTCCACAACTCATACTGAGCACCATCAGCAGCGCCATTTGGTCGTGCCCGCAGTGGTGTGAAATCAACAGAATTTATATCCCTATACTCCTCCTCTTGCCGTAGTCAAGCTCTTTGCGATTATGTGATCTAGGAGTCGAACAGGGGATGGAGTTTTCTTTGTACAAATGATTTGAGTGAAATCCGGCCCAGTGAATTAAATTTGGATTTTGGGGTTTGGTTAAAAACAGGGGGTGTGGTTGGTTGCAAATTGAAAATAAATGAAATAAAGTGTAAAATAGAACTCCTTGAAGCATTGGGCCAATGGGTTGAGGTCTGGAAGCTAGCGAGAAGTCCCCGTTCATTCCTCAGCGTTAGGGAGGATGACGCCATAGTCATCTCGAACCGGACATTTAAGCATTAAAGCCTAAACCTAATAATTTTCCTTTTGATAGAAAGCATTTATTTAACATTTATGGTTCCATACGGTGAAAATGCATTTTGACTCATCCTCTGATGATTCGTAAAGGGTAACTAATGAATCTTAGTGGATCTAATAATAAGCATCCTTTGAACCACAAAGATTGCAAGTATTGATCAAAAGTGGATGCATACAGTGAAACCTAACCTTAACCTACCTCGATGGCTCGTAAAAAGAGCAACTAATGGATAGTGTATCTAAAAGCTAAGAATACACTAAACCACACAAAAGCTTGCCAAGTATTGGCGAAGAAAGCACATCGAAGAGCTTTGAAACCTAGAAATGAAAATTTGGGAACCAAAATGACAAAACTTCTTTGCATGAAAACGGTGGAACCACCGGCGACCTAAAGATCTCACCTGACAGCCTTTTTACTTCAAGAAGGAGGGAAGTGGTTTTAGCCACTCATCCTCAAGTTGTCATCCTTGGAGGTGTTTAGTAATAAAGGAAGAAAGAGGAGAAGAAGAAAAAGCGAAAGAAAATGAAAATTGCGTATGTCTTGAAAGATTAAAAAAGTTAGGATTCTGAGCTTATAAGGTGGCTTATATAGCCAGCAAATGTGTGAAAATACAAAGAAAGCCTAACAATTTGGTTAAATTCAAGGACAAAGTAATACACCAAAAAATGAGTGGTTTGCATTAATTACAAAAGGATGACAAAATGATCAATTTATTAATTTAAAAAAAATGTACCATGGTGGCAAAATTTGCTTCAGGTGCGAAATTAATCTTTTAAAGATAAACAGAAATAATAGATTTTAACATAAGAAATGAACAACATTTAATAATATTGGGATTTTCTTTGCAGGAATATTATGATAACAAATGCAAGATACAGCAGAATGGCGATTACCGGCAGCAGAACTACAAGAATAAAAATTGAGAAATTTAAAGTATAACGTCAATTTAACCACTTCTAGCGAAAATCCAGGTTTGCATGTTTTCTATCATATTCTTGTTGGCTTAATGGCATTTCATATTTCTTGTTTTCTTCTTTGTTGTTTTCTTTATTTCTTATAACATTCACAGTCTCCCACGGTCGGTGTTTGGGTTTGAAATCATTCATGATGCGCTGGATCTGACTCAACAAATATTAGCGCGGAACACAACAAAAGTATAAAAATTATACAAAATACGATCGATGGAATAGTAGGGGACCTTAATGTATGTCGGGTTAGTGGCATGATTAGTACACAAAAAACTTCGAACTATAATAAATAGGGTTCAAAATAGCATACGGGCACTAATCACGAAATAGTAAGTACTCAACTATTAGAATTGAATACCCATGGGTTCCTCAAAAAGTGTTCCCATTATGGGCATTTTGGCCATAGTAGGTTGAAATACTGCATGTTGTGGAAAATGGGTTTAGTGCACAATGGTATTGGGGCCCCACTATTAGCTATGTGAATGGTGGGATCTGCTACGGGTTAGGGGTCGGCCGGTGTTGTTAATTCCATTAGTGACCCCATTACTAACTCGATGGAGTTGTTTGAAGGAATCGGAAAGTTAATGGTCTTTCATTGGCCATACGATGTGCAGGAAATACCTTTGGTGTCTTCTTTACTTGTGGGGAGGTACATTTGGCTAGATAATGCCGTTGATGGGACTCCCTTCGATTCACGAGTCTCCTTCCTTATCAGATTGTTCCAAATCCCACTCTTGTTGATCTTTGGCAGCTAAACCCTCTAAGTGGATTGGATCTCTGAAGTCTTCGAGCAGTCTGCCCGATGTGCAGATTTCGGACTCGTCTCCCCATTTGTGAAACTTTTTAAAAATATCAAGAAGAATTGATAGGTTGGACTATCCGTCATTACTTGATATCAGAAAAAAAGCTCCAAGAAATTTGAAAAACAACAACATGTTGCCAAATCTGCTATTCCTAGCAGTTATGCGATTACTAGCACTCCCTATATTATGGAAATTGACTAATAGCTCTGGTGTGGGTGGGTGTTCATATGGCTTCCTAGGTGTGGCTTGTGTTGCAATGCCGGAGTTCTGGTGATAACCTTAGTTGCCGGGGAGTTTGAAGGCGTAGGCTTTATTTGATTGATTTGTATGATTGGCACGTATGTGGGTTCTTGTTGTTAGTTTTTGTTATTCCTCTGAAGTGTGGCGTAATTTTGTTGGTTGAATACTTGTTGGCCTGTATTTGGGGTCTGTTGTGGTTGTTTTTCCTCTGCCCGAGGTGTGGGCTTGGTTGGTTTGCCTATCGGCAGTTGATTTTGTTTCGGGTTGTTGCCCCTTTCCTATGTTTATAGGGGAGGTGCTGTCCGTTTGTTGTTTTCGCTGGTGGCTTCGGCCTTGTATTTTTCTTTTTTGTTTATGGGGCTTTGCCCTTTTGGAAATAAATTCTTAATTATCCAAAAAAAAAAAAAAAAAACCTCACAACACTCCCTTACAGGTTTCACTTACACTATATATTTTTTTTAAGATAATGAAAGTCACTCTTGCCTTTTTCCACTCTAATACTTCTCTTTTCTTGGTTCTTATTTGAACCAGTGAGCAGGATCAAAGATTAACCAAAACAGTGTCCAAATCTGAACAACCTTGACAAAAAAAATTCAAAGAAAACGATAAAGCAAAAAATACAAAGGGGACAATCTTGAGAATAAGAAGATGGGAAGGAAAATATTGAGAATAAAAGGAGACTCTTTGATGATTTCCTTTCCTTTTTTATTTTCCAGTACTTTCTTTTTTCTTTTCTTTTCTTTCGCAGTACTTTTTTTTTGTGCTGAATGTAATCACAAATAATAAGATAAGAAGATACCGAAAAGATGTTTGAATGTCGAAGCTTTGATACCAAATGATGTGAACTCTGTATGCTTCGTGGTTATGAGATCCACCCAACGATGTGCATTATCCTTATGACCTTCAAACACGACTAAAAATGACCCCATCCCCTTGACTATATTGAATCAAGTGTCGTAAGTGTAGTGTAGCGTCCCTGTCCCCTTGGTTATAGGCAACCAAAAGTTGTAAGAACAAAGTAAAAGAACCAAAGAACCCTGTCCCCTTGATTATGAAGAATCGAGAGCCGTAGGTTTGGCACTACAATGATTAACCTTGATAGGCTCAAAAGTTCTCACAAGAACCAAAAGAGAAGAAAAACCTCCTAGTATTAGATTCATTCAAGTTGTTTTTTCAAGCTTACATCAAAGGCCCTTATATAGAGTTTGAGATAGTCTAAGGACTAAGAAAGAAAGGAAAAGCAAGCTGAAATTTTAACATTGACAAACCAACTTACCTAAATGAAATTGGAAAATTACCAAACCAACATGATGGTAATTATCCTTATCCTTATTGTAAACTTACCCTTAATATTCTGAACCATAAAAGAGATCAATTTGACAAAAAACAACCATAAAAGAGACCAAATTGATAGTTGATGATTTGCCTATATTAGTTGCTATCAAACCTTGACCAAAAAGTTGAATTATTCCAAAATAAACCCCTGATTAAGTATAATTGATGAAGCACGAATTTCCTTGCTTTTTTATCCCTTTTAATTACCAAATTTGTGTGGATGATCACCATCAATAGCGTTGATGATATTTATGATCTCTTAGACTTCTTTATTGGCTCTAATTCCTCCAAAGGCTTCACTTGGAATGAACTCTTCTTGTAATATTGGGTTGGCCCAAATGAAGTCCTTCATTAGCCCATTTAGTGCCTCTTGAAACATCTTTGCCCTTGGTCTTGTAATAGCCCAATTGGAATTTGAAGCAGATCATTTGTTCTTTGATTCTCATTAGAAAGAGAAGATGATAAGATGAGTAGAGATAGTAAAAGGATAGGTACTTACTTCATAACTCAAGGAATCCACCAAGAGTTAATAAGCCACGAACTCGCCACTCAAGGGAATCCACCCAAGAGATTAGGGAATGAGATATACTTCACCACACAAGAATCCACCTAGGGATAAGAAGCAACGAACTTGCCACTCAAGGGAATCCATCTAAGAGATAAGAGAATAAGAGAGAACTCTTAAAAAGATAAATCTGAAAATATTATTAAACTTGAACTGATTTGTCAAAAGACTACATAAGGGGGGGTATATACAAGCCCCATACTTTCTAAATCAAATAAAGAACCTACTTTGACTTGGAAAACAAAGATTTTTTAATTTTTAAATAAAGCAACTTCTAAAAAGAAATAGAGACTCCCACTTTAACTAGGAAAACAAACTTTTTAAATTAAATAAAACAACTACTACTTTGACTTGGAGAACAAATCTTTCTATAATGAAACAACTCCAAATCAAAATAGTAACAAGACTCACAATACTTGGAATTAGAAATAGTTTTGGTGTCGCCAAGGTTTCACAACCTCCCTGACTCCAAATTTTCTATAATAAAGATTGAATCTCCTGCATCAGATAGGCTTTTGTTTCTTGGTTTTGTTTTTAGTGCACAATGAATACAAGTTGATGAAAAGAATGTTCGTACGATTCAAGACTGGCCAAGTCTGATAAGTGTCAATAAAGTTCGAAGTTTTCATGGACTTGCTAGTTTTCTTGCAGCGGTTGTGAAGAACTTTGGTAATGGTGTACCCGATAGCAAAGTCATCGAAGGATGTTGGGTGTGGTGAAGAGAAAGAAAAATCATTCCAATTGATCAAGGAAAAACTAACTCATGCTCCTTTACTTGCTTTAACAAACTTTACAAAAACTTTTGAGGTTGAATGTGATGTTTCAAGTTTAGGTAGCTCAGTTCTTATCTGAAGACGACCCATTCCTTTTTAGCGAAAGCGGTGGGGCCCGATGATCACGAGTCGTCCCAGACCGACTCGACCTGTAATAGGGTACTCTCTTGGATTGTTATGCGATCAGGTTTGAAGGCGAAATGTGAAGACGTCATAATCAATTTTGGAATGATTGATTGATAACTCAAAGGAATGAAGATGCCATAATCAATTATGGAAGGGTTGATTGATAAGTCAATGGGATGAAGACACCACAATCAACTATGGGTGCATAGGTGGTAGAAGATGGAGATGAAGATGCAATCCAACTATGGAATGGTTGATTGATAAGTCAAGAATAGTGAAGACACCACAATCAACTATGGAAGGGTTGATAGATAATTCGATGGAATGAAGACGCCACAATCAACAATGGAAAGGTTTATTGATAAGTCGATGGAATGAAGACACAACAATCAACTGATATGAACCCCGCCAACGTGTGAAGAGACCTGTGATCGAATTTAATCTTGAAAGAAACGCTTTAGTGTTCGGCTTGGATGGATAACTTCGACCTGTTGCTTATAAGGAAGCATGAAACTTAGTATAAGAGGACGCCACATTCGATGATGGAGATCAGTGAAATAGAAGTCTTGATAGGCATACAAAATAACGATAAGTTCAAAGAAGTTCTCTCGAAAAGCAAGAGAAATTTAAACTCTCAATTTTATTAATTCGTAAACTGGAGAAAGTAGGAATTACTGCGCCTAAATGGCCAAAATATGAAGAATAAAAAAATTAGAATTCGACCACAAGAAATTAGGAATATTCGACCCTAATCGAAGAAACAAAAATAAAAATAGATCTTCTTAATCTACTCACACCACAAACGTCCATATGGAAAAAAGGGAACTAGATAATTTTGGTAAACAAATAAGCAGCAAATTAGCACATAGTCATCAATCAAATCAACATAGGATCACTGGCAAATCAGCATAGAATCAACAACAAATTAGCATAGAATTAGCAAATCAACAACAAATCATCACGTCACGCCAAAAAACGTTTGAGCTCTTGGTCCAATTCCGGATTCACTTTGATGACATGGACCATCTTTTGATTCTTTGCGATTGGAACGGAGGATTAAGAGAGATTCAAAGAAGCCCTTCATGTTTTAATTTATGATGCCCAAGTGGAAGGTACTCACGTGCTCAACTCCAAAGAATAAACAAAGATGGTCCACGTCATCAAAGTAAATTCGGAATTGAGCCAAGAGCTAGGACATTTTGGCATGATCAGGTAGGATAATTAGTACCTTGTTGCTCTTTTGATTGTGCTGATCCTATTCTGATTTGTTGTTGATTCTGTGCTAATTTGTTGTTAATTTGGTGTTGATTTGCTGCTTATTTCTTTACCAAAATTATCTAGTTCCCTTTTCCCTTATGGACACTTTTAGGTGTGTTTTGCTTAAGAAGATATGTTTTATTTTTGTTTCCTTTCTTTTTTTTGGCCAAATATCTTAGTTTCATGTGCTGCCAAATTTTAGTTTTTTATTCTTCATATTTTTGCCCTAAACCTGGCGTGTAATCTACTTTCTTCATTTGTAATTAATACAGTGGGAGTTTAAATGTTTCTTTGGTTCTTGAAAGAACTGTTTGAACTTATCAAATAATTATGTAGTATTCATCAAGACTTATCAATCTGATCTTCATCACTGATTGTGGTGTCTTCATATACCAAGGTTCTTTTTTTTTTTGGATGGTGATATACCAAGGTTCTTGCTTTCCCTGTAAGCAGTAGTTGAGTCGTCATCAATGAATCTGAAGGATTCTTAAAGACTAATTTCATCACAAGTTGGTAGGGTTCGTACCATTTAGTCACCACTTTCATCTGTTCCATCTAAATTTTGTTCAACCCTCAATTTCATTCATAACCTATTCCCAAGTCCGATTTTCTTCTTTCTTGATAAGGTATAATATTTGTTTGTCTTCCTTTTATTGAATAAATCCATCCCCAATTGCAAAAGAAAAAAAAGGAAGAAAAAAAAAAGAAAGGAAAGGGATGCAGTCGGCAAAAAAAAATTGAAATCATCATTTCTAGTTGTTGGAAGCCAAGAATTTTCCTATAAGTGCTCATCATTCTGATTCTTTGTAAATCAAGTCCCCACCCCTGATACAAAAAAAGTCGATAATAAATTGAAATTTTTGTGTCCTTTCTTATTAGTGACCTTAACCTTTGTTGATTTAGTAAGGCTTGAATGTTGGTGCTCCACCAACATGTCCTTCGATTGGTTTTTGTTGAATTTTACCAAAAAAAAATGATTGTTTCATTGGTTCAAAGACCCAAGAGGAAGTGAGTGGAAAAGCGAGTGGTAAGAATATTAGAGTGAGTTGTTGGTTGTTAGGCTTTGCCCTTTTGGAAATAAATTCTTAATTATCCAAAAAAAAATATTAGAGTGAGAAAAGGCTAAATAAATTGTGTGAAAACACGAGTGAACCGAGTGAATCATTCTTTGAGTGAAAACACGTGAAGGAGTGATTTGTGAAGTCCTATTTTTTTAACCTTGTTTTTTGCAGCAATAAGTCAAACAATGGCACATCCGAAGGTGTGATAGGAGGAATTGACATGAAGTTTATTATGGATGCCTTAACTAGTAAAGTAAAGAGGATGTTTAGCACTGAATTGGAACAATTCCATGAAGGAGAGGTTTCCAAGAAGAGGGGTGAGGGTAGAAGAATAAGGTATGAAGGGGATGGTTTTATTTGCCAAAGGAAATGCGACCAGTGTGAAAATTACTATGGATGAGCTGGCAAAGTTTGTGGCATTCTCGGGAATGCAAGTTAATAAGCAGAAGAGTGTTGTGTTCTTTTGGGGATTAATATTGATGTTAGCTACTATCATAACATGGCGAGAGGTTTAGTGCGAAGTGCTGTGAAATACTTGGGTGTTCCGCTCATCTCCTCCAGGCTGTCTCACTTTGATTGCCAATCACTTCTTGATAAGATTATGGCCAGGATTCAGTCATGGACCAGTAGATCCCTTTCCTTTGCGGGTAGGCTGCATCTTATATCCTCAATTCTCTATAGCATTCAAACGTATTGGTGTAGTATGTTCATCATCCTTAAGTTTACATGTTATAAGATTGAACAGATTTTTAACGGGTTTCTATGGTCGGGCAAAGATGTGAATGCCTGGAGAGCTAAGGTGGGCTGGAAGTCCCTCTGCCATCCTAAGGAGGAGGGTGGTCTTGGGTTGCGTCGTATAAAGGATTGGAATGATGCCGCTATCATGACTTATGGAATTTGTTCTATAGGAAGGACTCTATTTGGGTGGCTTGGGTGCAGGAGGTTCTATTGAGGCAGGGCAATATCTGGAATGCCAAGATCCCCTTGAGATGTTCTTGGAGCTTGCGGAAGATTCTTCAGTTGAGGGTTAGGGTGAGACCCTTTATCAGGCATAGAGTGTGTAATGGTGTTGGGACCTTCTTCCCTTGGCATGATTTTGGAGACCCTTGGGTCTGAATCCTTCCTCTTTTTGGGGAAAGGATTCTTTATGACTCCGTCATTCATAGGAATGCTTGTGTTGTTTCTGTCATGGACGGTACAAGGTGGAATTGGCCTGTTACTGTCTCAGCTGATCTCATAGCACTTAAGAACAGCTGTTCTAATTGCCCTCTTGATACCTCTAGAGAGGATGTTATATCTTGGTCGATCCTCCCGACCAATGTTTTTATTATTAGCTGCCGGAACTTCATCCAAACCGCAAAGCCTCTTGTACGCATGGTGTGTGGTTCTCGGGCTTATTAAAGGCACTCCTTCCACTTAACCTAGCTAGTTATCCAAGACAGACTAGCCACTCAAAACAAGCTTCTTCGTAGGGCCTCATCAGTTCTATCTCTTATTGACTCCTGCTTGGGCCAATGTTGAAGATAAGGAACCATTTATTCTTTAGTGTCAAATGTGATGGAATCACGGATGAGGTTCTTGGGTACATGTGGGCAATACGGTTATCGAGGAGTGGGAGAGCAATTCGATGGAGTAGTAGGTGTAAGGAAGTAGTCGCCTGCTCTATCGCTAAGAGGATTGGCAGGTAGCTACCATTTATCACTTGTGGAAGCGGTGAAATGCTATGATCCATGACCGGCCTTTTTATTCTGTTGATTATATTTTCTCTCTCCTTTGTAATATGTCGGCTCGGAATCCACAGCTTTGAGTCTGGGCGACAACCTGCGAATAAAGCTATGTGTGAGAGATGGCCTTTTCCTTGCTGTCTTGAGGTCACCCAGGATGCTTCGCGTTTGGGTAATTGGCGTGCTTATTGCCGAGTTAATGAAATTTTGTTTGGTGTGGTCGTTTCTGTTCTTGTTCCTAGGATGTGGGAAGTGCTTCCGTTTTTATGCTGATTAGTTTCTTTGGCTTTTGGGATGTGAGCTGTTGTTTTCTTGTTTGTGTTGTGTTATCAGGTGGTTTTTGTATTGGGTTGATGCCCCTTTTCCTTTGTTTTTTAGGGGAGGTGTTGTCCATTTTTCGTTTATTCTGGTGGCCTTTGGCTTCTTGTATTGTTCTTGGTTGTTTGTTGGGCTCTGGCCTTTTGGTAATAAATTCTTACTTATCCAAAAAAAAAAGGATTGATCATGCTTCGGTTGTTAGTGACATAAGGTATGTAGGGAAACTTAGAAGCTAGAGCAGGAAGATAATAATTTGAGTAATTATTGAATGAAGATTCCATCATTCCAACGAAGAATGACCACTGAGCTATATCTTGAGTGGTGAGAAATGTGGAGATGGTTTTATTATTTTAATTATTACGAAAATAAGAAAGTTACTTATCCGAAAAAAAATAAAAAATAAAAAAATAGAAAGTAGAAACATTTGTCATAGAGTTCTCGAATTATGCCATAGTGTGGTGGGACCAACTAGTGTTGAATAAGAGACAGGAAGAGATGAAGAGGGTGATGCGGAAGAGATTTTTCCCAACTTACTACTACTGGGAGTCTTACAACAAGTTACAAAATATGAGGCAAGGCAACCGTAGTGTGGAGGAGTATTATAAGGAGATGAATGTTGCAATGTCTAGAGCAAATATTGAAGAAGATCAAGAGGCTATAATGGCGAGGTTTCTGGCGGGTTTAAACCAAGAGATTCAGAATGTGGTGGAATTGCAACATTCTGTAGAGTTGGAGGATATGGTGCATATGGCTATCAAGATTTAGAATCAAGTCAAGAGGAGGGGAGTAGTAGCAGCGCGTTACGCACCTAGTCTTGATTTATAAAACTGAAGTCAAATCAATGGAGGAAGGAAAAGCCACTGCAGTCGAGCCCAAAATAGAACAAAACCAAGAGGTGACTAGCTAAGGAAATCAAGGTAAACCCCATTCTTTCGCTACTTGGAATCATGATATTAAGTGTTTCAAATGCAAAGGCAAGGGTCATATAGTAAGCCACTGTCCGAACATAAGAGTTATGGTGATCTTGGGACAATGGTGAGATTGAATGAACAATGAGTTAGGTGTGATTCTATGCCATCCTTAGAGATCTTGACAATGAAGCCTCTTGTCAGGAGCGATGGTGGCAAGGAGGGCCTTAAATGTGCAAGCTAAGGGAGATGAGGAGATGATGGTATGACGAGAGAACATTTGTCTGCTTGAGTGCCACGTCAAAATAGGTATGTAGTGTGATCATTGATTGGAAGTAGCACTAATGGCTAACACAACCCGGGTGGAGAAACTAGGGATGCCAACCAATAAGCATCCTCGACCTTATAAATTGCAATATTGAATGATAGTGGGGAGGTAAGGGTGAATAAAAAATTTTTAATCTCTTTTAGCATTGGAAAGTATGAAGATGAATTTTTGTGTGATGTAGTTGTTAACCGGACCAAAAGATGTATACAAATTTATGACATCATCACCTAAGGACTATTATCTAATCCCCGGCAACGGCGCCATAAAACTTGTTAACCGGACCAAAAGATGTATACAAATTTATGACATCATCACCTAAGGACTATTATCTAATCCCTGGCAACAATACCATAAGACTCGTTAAGACTACATCAATAAATTGTTATGGATCAAAACACCTATTCAAAATTTAAAGTCTTATTACCCAAGGACTATTCTCTAATCATAGTAAATAAACCATTAAACTTGAGTGTGAGTTTCTTTAAGTATCCTTGATTAAAAGATATTTTTGTAAGTAAACCATTTTCGTGTGGTTTTGATCAGGTATCTTTATGAGTCTTGTAATTAAACAGTAATAAAATGGATTTAAGTTCAGATATCAGTCACAGATCTCGAAATTTTTCAATCAACTACCCCAACTACTTAGCTCCATACTATTTGGGCGATAATACGATAGTGAATTTTGCTTTGGCTTGAAGTGAATGATGTAAAGAAAAATGAATGAACAATAAATGAATTGAATATTGAAATATCAAAATAACAAATTTAGATTTAACGATTTATCTCTAAGAAAACATTGAATAATCGGCTATTGTGAAGAATCCAATTCCCCTACGATGCATCTTTGCATCTTTGGTTTGAACTCTGGATCTTTAAAACTAGTCAAGGATTAATATAAAGTATTTGGATCTCTCCATACCACCACAGTTCATCATCTCACCTTATAGCATTTCTCTCCGAACCGAGGGTGAAATATTACTTTTAAAACTAGTTGCCTTGATGGAGTATTTTTCTTTCTCAATACTTCATACCCACAACATGAATTTCTGGGAACTGAGCTCCTTCAAGTTAGTCATTCTTTGAGTTGCACTATCTTTGGTTCCTCACCCTCAAAATTAGAATAGCCTCTTTCCTTGATTAGATCCTTGATAACACGGGATCGAATTCACTATTCGAATTGAGGTGAACTCTCTGTCTACTTAAATTTATAACTCACTCAACTCATTCTCGGTTAAAGAGAAGAGGATGTATTGATTTAAATATCTGACGCATTAGATCGGCAATGTCGGAGTTCCAAATACCTTCCCGGAAATTGTTTCTTACTCTCGGGAATGCCTTACTGCAATGTGCTTTGGAGGGCCTCACGGAAATCGAGAGTTGAAAACAACCTCGTTATGGAGTCTGAGTGAAATTGGGATCAATTCAAGAACCATAAAACAAGCTAGTCGATTTAACATGAAGTTCGGCTATTATGAATGAAATACTGCAGGAAAGATTATTTCGACAACGCGTCAATTCAATAGGCCCCAGGTTTCTAAATTCTTGATTATACCATACATTGGCTTCTTGATCAAGAAAACCAGCGTAAATCGGAAGCCCCAGGTGTTAATCCCAAAATTTGTCTAAATTCAAACTTGACAGTAATTTTCAGAAATAAACATCTGCATTCAGCTCAATCCTTTACAGCTAACGTTCAAATCCAAATCAAAACGAAATACAAACTAATCTAATCTAAAATAAAATGAAAAAAAACGAAAACAAAGAAAAGAAAAAGAAAATAAAAATACGGGAGCCTTGACGCCAGTTCTCTTTCAAGTCGCCAAGAAGTGCCTTTTTCTTGATAGCGGTTGTGTATTTATAGGGTTAGAAGTTGGGCCCTAATTTTTGATGCACCACTCATTGTAGTTTCAAGTTAAGCGGCGATTTGTTATTTGTCTTGGCGCGCCATCGAGTCGCCTTCGGCGACCTCTGTTGTCTCAGTCTTTGTCGCAGAAGCCTTTGTTTGGTTGCGACATGTCTTTGGTGGAGCTGATGTCGTGACAGCTTAAGGACGTCGCGACCTTAACTGTGTGCATTTGATGTCACGACAAGAGGATGTTATCGTGACCTCTTTCTCTCTGTAGTGGTTGTCACGACCTCTGGATGTTGTCGCGACTTCCCTTCTCTTACCAATGTTGTCGCGACCACTGAATGATGTCGCGACTTCCCTTATGTGTAGTTGATGTCGCGATAGAAAGCAGTGTTATCGCGACCTTCTTGTCTTGCAATTGATGTCGCGACATCCAGTGTGTCGCGACCTTATAACTCCTTCTGGCTTGTATGCGACAGCTTCTTTGTTGTCTAAACCTTCCCTTCTGTAAAAATTGTTGTCGCGACAGCTGAGTGTTGTGCGCTACCTCTTTTCTCTTCACTATTCTTTGTCGCGTCTCTTGAATGATGTCGCGGCCTTTAACACCTCTTGAAATTTGATGTTGTCGCGACTTCTTTCTCCTTGTAAGGCGTGTAGCGGCGCATCGGTGATGTTGATAATTTGCGTCCGGATATCGGCGACATCGTAATCTTCTTTCTTCAATTCTGATTGCTTGACCTTGAGTTTCTTTTCGCTCGACTCATTTGTTTTTCAATTAAACTTCATTTGCATTGGGTTTATTGTTGCAACTGAATAGCCATTTTGATTCTTGTCAGGCTTCCGCGACATCGAGTCCGCACTGCATCCTTGTCTTTTGGCCTTTCCTCTTGCGGCACCTTGACCAATTATATCGTGCGCTCATCCACCTTACTGCTCATTTTTACGCAAAAATTCTTCTTTTCAGCAATTTCACCTTATATAACGATTTGGTTAGTTATTCCATGTTTATGCACATCATCCAGTCTTTTCTTAGATAAAAATAGTCGAGAAAAATGGACTAAAAATAGATGAACTTTTAAGCTCATCAAACTCCCCAAACTTAAAATTTTGCTTGTCCCCAAGCGAAAGAAAAATTTGTTTGTCCTCAAACAAAAGGACATTTTCTCATTACCATTATCACGATATAACCAATTTAATTGAAATTGAAATTGCATTCTTTTCTTTAATATTCAGCTTTAAGTCGGATAAAGGTAGATTTCTGCTCAATCGAGGTATACATAACGAATTGTTGAATTTGTTTCATTATTACGGGTTAATTGATTCTATTTGAAATACAGGTTGATTTTCTCACATTCTCTTAATGAGTCAATTAATCCTTAGGGATGCTCGCAGTTTTGATCTTTTCACGATTTTCAGTCCATAGGCTTGTTGTTCATATTGATCTCCACTAATGTGAGTGATTCTGACCTTTAAGATTAATCAGGTCTTTTGGGCTTGTAATGTTAGGTTTGGGTAAGAGAGGTAGGATGGATGGAATTTTTTAAGGTTAAGATTACCAATACTCCTTTTCCTTTCTTACTCATATGTCCCCCTTTTCCTCCTTGTAATTTGTAATAAACTCCCCAAACTTCGTGTTTGGGATACCTATGATTTTCTTCTATTCAGCATGTATTCACAATTTCTCATTCATAATTCAGTGAAATTTTCTTTCTTGTCACCTTTGGGGAATAGTGCAATGTTTTTTTTTTTTGTCTTGGAGCTTTCTAACATATATGAACTTTGGGTTAGTAACTCCATACCAGATGGTATTGAATTGCTAGGTGTTGAAACACCTAAGAACTTAATTCGAAGAGTTAGGCCATGAAGACAAAACCTATTCCTTAAACCTTCTTTACCACAATTGTATTTCTTTTCTCTTCATTTCCCTTTTTCATATTTTCTCCTTGAGTTCCTCAAAAATTTACACTCCCGGCTTTGTTGTTCTCTCTTTTGGACTGCAGCAATCCTGGGTTCTTAGAGATTAGTTACAATAGAGATAGGTTAGTGTCTCCATTGGCTTCTTTCGAATAGGCTTGTTTTGGCTCGATTGCGGAGCTAAAGTGTATGCATTAGCATATGAATAGGGATGGCTAGAATGGCTCAAACTTTCCAAGAATGGCACGCTTCATTTCACCATTGATTGTATCACCTAAGTTCGCCTTGATCATTAATCTAACAAGTTCTAGAATTTGGGTTGATTAAGCATGACTAACACGGCGATTTTCTTAACTCATATCGGTGGATGAGAATTTAAATGATGTTATTCCGGCAGTTCTTGACTCTTTGTTCATGCACAAACTCAAGAAAATTGTTTTGTTCCTTCAATTGTAAAACCTTCCTTATTCTAGACTTATCTTAAAAATTCCAAACTAAATCACAATTTATGTTTCAATTAAATTGCACATGTCAAACTAGCCCTTAATTTTTTGATTAGTTATTCATCCTATATTCTAATCAACTAACCTATGCTATGTCATCATTTTCATTACTGATCTATTTCTCTTATTATTCTTCCCTAACGATTAAAGCAAAAATAAACACACAATTTGACTTCAAACAACTCAACATCTTAAACAAATTTCAGTTTATTCATTAGATTGTATAAAGTTGAGAATCAGCGGTAGAATAGGAAAGTGGATGAATCCAGTTGGAAGGGTTTTCTTTTAGGAAGTAACGATATATTTGGGGATCCAGGATCAGGTTGCCGGTTTGGATTAGACTTTGGAGGCCTGTTAATCCTCTGCCGACAACTTTTTCTTTCTCATACGTTTCTTGAGATGATTCGTTGGTGAATCAATTTTTTAATTCGAACCATCTTACCTCTGACGATGTATTGTTAATATATTATATCAGACATAAAATTTGGATCAGATTATTGATAAATCGATCCAAAATTTTCAAATAATCATTTTTCTTCATCAACATCGTATATCATCAACACTTTGTCTATCAGCATCTTTGTATCGACTCTTGCTGTGAAGTATATAAAGAGAGAGAAGTGGAACCATGATGTATCATTTCATCTGCAGTAACATTTTCTGCGTCACCATGTTAAGTTTAGAGTTGATCTGAATCATAATGATTAATGTAGATGATTCATATGACTGAGTTACGGCACTGGTAGAATCTTTATCTCTTCCCTTCATTTCTTTTGGTATATTATGATCTTAGTGGATCTTTTAATTATTCTTTATATAATTCTGCTTATTATCTCTCTGCTTCAACTCATATTGTATTTCTCTTTTCCTATTAGTTCTTCCTTCATAGTGAATCTCAACTATTTTCAGTAACTACTTTATCTTCTCTGATTTTGAACCGCTCATTTCTCTTCTCTTTTCTTCCATGCTTTTCATAAAAATGAGCATCTATTATTTATTCATTTTTCTTGATCCTCTAGAGCTTTTTCTCTAATTCTGATTTATGTTTCTCAGTGATTGAAGTGCCCAGTGAGGTCAGTAAGATCATGGACTTATCTCATCTAGTTCAAATCCTCTGCAAATATTAAAGTATTCCCATGGTTGTATTTGGTTTTGATCCTCTTAGTCTGACAGAAAATTATCTCTTCTTATCTTTCATTCTCACTATTCTTTCAGAATCTATTCACATGATTGCACTCTTCAGAATTCTTATTTGCCACCCAGTTGGACCAGCATTGGCTGCCGGGAATTTCTGTGCCATATTCCCGCTACTGACCTTCAACAATCTGGCGTTGACCATTGAATGAATCAAACTCTTTGTTTCCTCATGTCTCTTATGCCAGGCTAATTCTTTGCTCTACGTTAAACTGCCACCTGATATTACCTCAAAATAATAACTTCCCACCTGTTTCTATTTAAAAAAAAAAAAAAATTTTTCTCTCCCCTTGCGAAACTTTGCTTCATCGTGTGCCCGTGGCGGTTGAGCTCATGTGGGCCTTGAAGTAAAAACCATACATGCCTCTGTGAACTCTCCACACTTTGAGTGGTGTTGGTGCTCTTTATCTGATTCAGTGATTACCACATCTGTCATTGACAAATCTTCCTCTGGATTGGGTTTATAACTGCTTCTTGAATTGAGCTAAATGCCTTCCTTGCTGCCATCATTTACCTAATTATTGGCCCATAAATATGTGAGACCCAAACTCCACCTGACAAATCTGAAGTTGTCTTTGTTATACAGTTAGTAGATTGGTTATATGATTATCAAACCTCAGTACTTGCAGAATTTCCAGACCTAATTCTATCATTTCCTTGAAGTGAGTTGCCAGATCTCTCTCAACAAACATATAAGACATAGCCTCTTTAATAGCATAGCCTCTGGGCTGGCATCTTAGCTGTACCCATGTATGTCACTTCCCAACATAGTATATTTCGCCACAATTATGGTTGACTCTGAGATTACGGATGATTATCTTGGTTTTGACATCATTCACTCATGATCAAATCTCAGTTAGGAATAGAAAATCATAGTTCAAAATAATTGGGAGAATGGAAAGTTTAGGAAGGAAGTTGATTTAAAAGTTTGAAAAATCAGTCAGGAAGATATACAAAGAACAGAAGAGTTGGATTAGCATGGGAAGAAGAAGATATGTGGAGGATTTCTCTTGAGTTGCAATTGATTATTATGGTGATTCATTATAATTTTCATTTTTAATACTTGTGTGACTTAATTGAGAAGTGAGAGTATCATGTATCAATTAAAAATTTAGTTAGATTGAAAGCACATGATTGCGTTATCTCTTCATCAGAAATATAATTACATCATTGAGAGAAGACAGAATCCTGCCGGATTGACATCATTTATCAGGACATTATCGTTGTGAACTCTCTTTTCTTGAAGGATTAATTAGCGTGCGTTTAAATTTACCATCATGACCTCAAATTCTTTCTCCAGAGCTTTTGGTGGCGACGTCTTCCTCATTCTTTCATTCAATTAATTATTGATGGGCTATCAAACTTTTAAATTGTGACTAATTTCTCGACCATGAGTTTTGTATGTGATCTGCAATTTACCTCAATTGGCCGACTGTGACCTTTGCTCTTAATCAGTAACAGTTATCTTATGTCATTGACCAGATTCCCATAACAATTAAAGTCATGTTGATTCAGTTTCTAGGAATTTATGTAGGAAGGGCCTTTCCACTTTTTTCTTTTCTCATGCATCAGTTCTCCTTACAGAGTTATTGCAGTTATCATGATATGGATCATTCCTTCTTGTCTGAAGCCATTTGTAGTACTCATAAAGCAATTCAGTGGATTCGATTCAACAAAAATTAACTTTTAAGGCGTACCCCCTTCATCATTATAATAACTATGAAGCAGATCAGGGTTCAGTTCAAAATCAAAAATGTAAAGTCAAAGTCTGTTGTTTTTATCATCAGCTACTGGTTTTTTGATATAAAGCGTTTATTGTTTTGATTTTCAACTATCCAGTAGCTTTATTGGAGCTCTTCATTTCTTATACAGCAGATAGCTTGGTCTTTGTCATTGACTTTGAAATCTTCTCAAGATATCGTTCATAATATCTTCAACTCAATGCTATTCCTTGGCTTCCAGTATTGTATGACCACTCCATTTAGTTTCAACTTCATGTGAAACAATCTGATCCAAATTAACGTTAAATAGTTCTACTTTGAACTCACTATAGAGGTCTTTGAAGATCATTATTCTTCTCTTATAACATGAGTTCTATTGGCATTATAATAAACCATTCAATTCTTCCAGTTCCCAGACAGTTGAACAATCTCTTCCATATAGTTTCAAATCAAGTTCAACTTCTTGATGGCCCATTACCATATTAATTAAAATTGATGACATGTTTAAAAATAAGTCATAACAGGTTCATCCGATGGGACATATATCAGTCTGTCATTGAAGTATCATCAATTTGAAGATGAGTCTTCATGACTCTGATTTTCAATATTCTTTTAATCTCCACTATTGAGAATTTAGCCCATCCATTCGATTTTGAGATGAGTTATTCAAGTACCAGTGAATCCCATATAATTCAGCTGAAGTTTTGCAATCATTTGGCATGGTAGCTCCCAAATATAATGATAGATTCACAGATGTTTCAATCTGCTCAAAATCAATCTTTTTGCAAAAACTCTGGCCCCATATTCATGGTCACTTGGACAAACCTTCCTTCACCAGTGAAACATAATCATTGCTAGCAGACATGCAGAGTTCCCAGTGATGGTGAATAGATCATCAAATCATTCCCATCATCGGGTTTTCCACATTATACCTCTTAAGACATTTCATTCTGCCACTGATATTCCAAATCATTTTGACATCTATCTTTGTTTAATACTAAACATAATCTCCAGAGTGAGTGTGATGTCAGGAAAAGATGGGATTAGTTATCTTGTTTATTCTTCTCACAAAAGTGGTACCTGTGGTGATGACATTCAATCAAGATTTTTGTATTTCTTTTACATTTTATCTTATTGTGTCATTATTGTTTTCTCTTGTGTGGATCATCTGATCAATGCATAACAGTGATTTACGGGGTTTATCATACGTTGACGGCTGAATGCAGGAAGAACGCATGACTAAATAGTTGCAATATAAACATACCGCGGGTTGAAGAAAACTTCCAGCGATTTCTTCAATGGAAGTTCCATGGCCGGTGTTAGCGCTCTCTTCGCCAAGGCGGTGCTAGCGCCACTAGCCAACAGTGATCATTCATCACGTTGTCGCCGCCACTATCGCCCGATACCGGTCGACTCTCTTGTAACAGCAGCTATAATCTGCGCCGGCTTTGTGTTTGGCATGGTGTGCTACGATTGCCGATGATGAGATAACGTGGATCCCAAAGTCTGTGCTGGTTGCTGCAGCCAAATAACGTATTTCGGCGCAAATCTCTTTCGATTCATTGAACGATTTTCACGTGTACATTGAAGTTCTTTGCGCCAATATCATGATTATTATGTTTTCTTCTTTTTTTGGATAGCTCCATTCAGAAAATCGCACATCTTTTATTGTTTCAATCCTTTGATCCGTGGTGCAACCATTATGGTGCTTGAACCAATTTGATGATTTCTTCAAAGCATTATGAGATAATAGTCAAACCATATCATACCGTTAATCACGCCAATGATGCAGTATTTGCGAGAAATCTTTTGGTGATCTCCTCATAAATCTGACGTGCCCCGAATCTTCTTACTCTTTTCTGCGTGACGATGGTACCGCAATTTTGATAATGAATCTATACAGTTGATCTCTTTGAATCAGTGGCAAATACAGTACCACGAACAACCCTTATATTTTATGACCGCATTTTCCAGATAAATTTTTTTGCCCATGTTGTTTGTCATAGCATCTTTGACTTGTTCCAGTTCTTCAATGCGATCAGCGGATCCATGCCGTTGAAGTCATCATAAAAATTTATATTCCTCTTTATGAACAAAAAATGTTGGCATCATACACCTTTGAGATGTAGCGAGGAGCATTACACGGTCAAATGGCATCCTTACGAGCAAAGGTACCGCCAAGGGGCATGTGAATGTGGTCTTCTCTTGGTCCTCAGGTGCAATAGCAATCTTATTGTATCACGGATACCCATCGAAAACAAAATGAGGGTGTCACGCTAAATTTGTCAACATTTGATCAATGAAGGGCAAAGAAATGATCTTTTACGATTATTTGTGTTCGACTTCACGTAATCAATGCATACCCTCCATCCACATCCTTTGTTCTTGTTGGGAATCAATTCATTTTCGATGCGGATCACGATAAGCCACCCTTCTTTGGAACCACATGGTGAGCTCACCGAGAGACTATCTTAAATTATAGACAAACCGACGTTCGACGATTTGAGTACCTCATGCGACCACTTCCTTAAATCGCGGATTCGGTCCTTTGATGTTCTCTGGGATAAGCTTTGAAGTTTCTTCTGGCAAATTTTGTGCATGCAAATTGATGGACTGATACCTTCAAATTCTTGATGGACCAAGCTATAGACTCTTTATGCTTCTTTAGATTTGCAGCAAACCTCGTTTCCTCATCATCACTAAGTCTAGCGAGAGATAATTCTTGGTCTTCTCTTTGGTGATTCTAGTAAGCATGCTAAATGACTTGGCAATTCTTTCCAACACTAGCCCCTCTTCCTTTGGTTTCTTGATGAATTTCCCATACCATTATTTTCCTTTGTCATTCTGTTTTGCTTCGAGGCTCAACACAGTTTCTATAGAATGGCTATTGTAGCGGACAATCAGGTAGTCATCCTTCAAAAATATCTTTGAGAATTCATCTCTTTTCATTGATAAATTTGAGCATTCTAATCATTGTGAACATCGGGGTTGTAGGTATAGACATCATCAATTGTTGCAATTTCTCTGTCTCCTGTGCATGCTTTTGATCAAGTTGAAGCGACCTTCCTCTCAACCCTCAGAGTGAGAAACTCGCTTTTGCATGTCGATCAGGGCAGCGCATTAACTAGGAATGGTCTCCCCGATAGCGAGTACTTGTGAATCTTCTTCCATGTCCAGAATGATGAAGTCTTTGGGAAGACAAATTTCCCCAACGTTGACTAGCATCCCAACTTTATCACTCCTTGAGTTTTGCCATTGATGCATGCGCCATTTGAAGGTAATAGTGGTGGAATAACCTCCTCCAAACTTAATTGTTTGACAACGAAAGAAAGAGCATCAGTTTATACTAGCTCTGAGTCACGGAAGGCTTCTGGAATTCAACCCCTCAATGATGCAGGAATGGTAAGCTCACTGGATCCTTCATCTTTTACGGCAGATTCTTTCTTTTTATCACGGCATTGCAAGTAGCCGAGTTAGATTCGCGATCCCTTCTTCTACTATCTTTCTTTCTTACGCTCCAGCATGTCTTGAGAATTTTGCATATAGTGGCATCGATTACCGCCGTAAAGGCATCTTGATCTCTAGCTTACAAGAAAGGTTTTCAAAACCTTTTTGCGCTCCTCTATCATTGATTTCTACGGTCTACGTGGAAATGGGGCTGCCAGTCTAGAGCCTTTGATATCCTTCTGTCCTCCTTCTTTTCTGATGCTTCTTCTTTGCAGGCTTTCTTCTTCTTGCTGTAGTCATTTTTTTCTTTCATCTTTTCTAACTCCTTCCCACTCCTAGGCACGCGTATGATCTTTGGATTCTTCTTTACTCACTTAGGAAAGTATCTTTCCTCACGGCACACGGGGTTAGGGCCGGCTACCACACTTGTGTCTCGGAGTTCTTCGGGGATGCGTGGTGGTGTTCTGAAGAATTTGAGAATTGGTAGCAATTGCTTCCAATTCTGCAAACTTTTGTTCATGGAGGGTTCAAACTATTATTATCCCCCATGAAATGCGACATCTGTTCTTCAAAGTTTGGGCCACTGTTAAGACCTGAGTATTCATTTACGTGTTCTGTTTCCTTCTTCTTCTTTGCTTGAACCTTGGTGGTTGTTGATAATACATTGAGGTTCTGTCCATGCCTTGGGCCTTGGCAAACCCTCTACCATATGAGAAGTTCTCATGGTTCCCTCGATCTTTAGGTGATAATGTGACGGAAGGTTGGTGTGGGTTTGAAATGGTAATTTCTAAACTTCCCCAGATACTTAACCTCTTCAGCATCACTTCCCTTCAATAACTCTTTCCATTGCTCTATCTCATGGCGGAGTGTGTCTTCCTTTCTTGTCAGCATGCATAATGGCATCCAGCAGCTCCATGGCTGTCATCTTGCTCAGCTCCATGATCCTACCTACTCTTTGTTTCTCTTGAGGCTTCGGAAGAGGTTTTCTATTGCATTAGCCGGAGTCTTTGTCGGCTCTCTTGCTTCTTGGCCACTTTTTCGTTTGAATGCTCCACAACATGAGCATCAATGATCCCCATGATATATCATTCAAGGCATGTCATACAATGTCCATCTAGTGCTAGATCCCCATCCCATGCATTGAGACATCTTCTCAGTAACCGTTGAACCTTTCGAGGAGCTACATCGGGCTTTCATCTTCCCCCTGTTGAATTCCCTCCTTCTCTAAGGTGAAGTGGGGGGAAGAATCTACCGGTAGGCCTCTACTAACTCCTCCCAAGTATGTGAGCCCATATAGTAAGATTCATACCATGTATTTGCTCCTCTCTCGGAGAGAATGGGAATAGATGCAGTTTGATGACTTTTGGTCTCACCCCATTCAACTTCAACATGTTAGCCATCGAAATCTTCCCGGGGTGCTCGTTGGAGTCCTCGGGTGGGATGACGATGGCGATCTTTCTTTGGACCATTGTAATTAGTCTTTAGTTTAAGTTAAATTGTTTCATCAGTGGTGTTTTACTTTGATTGCCAGTACTCATCTTGAATAATGGCTTCGAGAAGTCCTCCATAGTATCGATGATTGGGAGGCCCTTCCTAGCTGCTTCTATGTGCTTCATTAGATCACATCTTTAGATCTGCCATGTGGTTGAGTTTTCGAAGCTTCTTTATCTTTCATAAAACTAAAGTGTTCTCTAGTGCGTAATACTCTTGGAATGTCGGAATCAGTGTTACATTTTCTATGCATTAAAATTTTGTCCCTGAATCAAAAAACACACTTGCATTATGGGATTAGTGGTCAACAAATATTTTCAATATGGTTTTTGTTAAAGGTTAGTGACTGATAGCAGTCCTTTGCTTAAAAACTGTTTTTGTTTTTTTTCTCAAATGTTCAAATTAACATTTACTTCTTTCGTGCAGATATTGATTTACTAAATTCTTTCATCCGTATGGCTGCATAAAACTTGTTAACCGGACCAAAAGATGTATTCAAATTTATGACATCATCACCTAAGGACTATTATCTAATCCCCAGCAACGGCGCCATAAAACTTGTTAGCGGACCGAATGTATACAGATTGCAGCATCATCACTACAGGCTATTATCTTATCACAGGCAACAATACCATAAGACTCGTTAAGACTACATCTTGATAAATTGTTATGGATCAAAACACCTATTCAAATTTAAGACTTGTTACCCAAGGACTATTCTCTAATCCTCGATAAATAAACCTTTAACTTAGTGTAGTTCTTTAAGTATCACTTGATTAAAATATTTTGTAGAGTAAACCATTTTTCGTGTGGTTTTGATCGGTATCTTGCAAGTGCACAGGTGGAAACCAAGTAATAAAATGAGTTTAGAATCCCGAATGCTCCGATCTGAGAGATCTCAGAATTTTTTCAAATCTTCACCCAACTACTTAAACTCCATACTATTTGGGTGATAATACGATAGTGAGATTTTGCTTTGAAAGCTTGAAATGAATGATGTAAAGAAAAATGAATAAACAATAAATAGATTGAATAGCCCAAATATCAAAATAACAAATTTAGATTTAACGATTATCTCTAAAGAAAACATTGAATAATCGACTATTGAAGAATCAATTCCTACGATGCATGCATCTTTAGTTTTGAACTACGAGATCTTTAAAACTAGTCGAGATTAATATAGCGTATTTGGATCTCTCCATACCACGATTCATATCTCCACCTTAAGCATTTCTCTCCCCGAACTACGAGGTGAAATAACTGCACACCCAAAACTAGTTGCCTTGATACAGGTATTTTCTTTCTCAATGCTTCATACCCCACTAACATGGACTGCAGACCTGAACTCCTTGAGTTAGTCATTGCTTGAGGATTTACCTTATCTTGGTTACTCGCCCCTCAAAAATTAGAATAGCTTACTCTTTTTCCTTGATTAGATCACTTGCTAGCTGCGGGATCAGGAATTCACTATTCGAATTGAGAATTGAACTCTGTCTAATTAAATTTATAACTCACTCTCAACTCATACTCGGTTAAAAGCGAGAAGAGGATATATTGATTTAAAAATACGAGCGCATTAGATCAGCAATGCTCGAGGTTCGAATACCTTCCACATTGTTTCTTACTCTCAAAGTCACCTTCTCTGCGCCACGAGGGCCTCTGGAAATCAGAGCTGAAACAACCTCGTTATGAGTACAAGAGACTGAAGAGTAGGATCAATTCCAGAACAGCAAGGCATAGTGATTTAACATCGAAGTTCGGCTATTATGAATGAAATCTTTGAGGAAAGATTATTTCGACAATAACGTCAATTGATAGGTAGGTTTCTAGATTACGGTGCCATACATTGGCTTGCTGATCAAGAAAACCACTTGTAAATCGGAAGCTGGAGTGTTGAAATCTGAAATTTATGCAGAATTCAAACAGCAGACATTAATTTAGGAAATAAAAATGCGCATTCAACTCCAATCCTTTACGACTGCGTTCAAATCCAGAATTAGAGCAGAAATACAAACTAATCTAATCTAAATAAAATGGAAAAAAAAGAAAAAAAAAAAGAAAAAGAAAGAAAAATAAAAAAAAATACGGGGCCTTGACCGCCAGTTCTCTTTAGTCGCGAGTCTTTCTTCAATAGCGGTGTGTATTTATAGGAGTTACGAAGTTGGGCCCTAATTTGATGCACACTCATTGTGGATTTCAAGTTAATGGCCGATTTGTTGTTACTGTCGCGACATCGAGTCCTTGTCGCGACCTCTGTTGTCTCAGTCTTTGTCACAGAAGCCTTTGTTTGGTTTCTACATGTCTTTAATTGGAAATGATGTCGCGGCATTAGGACATCAGCGACCTTGTGTGCATTTGATGTCGACAAGTGGATGTTGTCGCGACCTCTTTCTCTCTGTAGTGGTTGTATCGCGACCTCGGATGTTAGTCGCAGCTTCCCCCTTCTCTTACCAATGTTATCGGCGACAGCGAATGATGTCGACTTCCGCCAATGTAGTTGATGTCGCGACAGCTTGATGTTGTCGCGACCTTCTGGTCTTTGCAATTGATGTCGCGACATCAGGGTGTTGTCATGACGCTTCTCTTCTTACAAGCTTGTTGTCGCGGCCAGAAACTACTTTATTTGTCTCCGACTTCCTTTGCAGCCAAAATTGTTATCGCGGCGGCGGTGTTATCGCTACACTCTTCTTCACTATTGTTAGCCGTGACCTCTGAATGATATCGCGACCTTCTTCTTGAGCTGATGTTATCGACTTCTTTCTCCTTAGCAAGCTGATGCTCATGGCTGCATCTTGATTCGATGTTGATGTTGTAATTTTGCATCGGATGTAGCGACATCATGTCTTCTTTTTTCTTCAATTCACATTGTAACCTTGAGTTTCTTTAAGCCAGGCCCATTTTTGTTTCAATTAAGCTTCATTTGCGACTGGAGTTTATTTGCAGCAGATATGCATTTTGATTCTTTATCAAGGCTTCGACGCTTCGGAGTCCTTTCATCCTTGTGCGCCTTTCCTGCGCCTTTGCTTCATCAATTATATCGTCGCAGCTCATCCACCTTCTGCTCATTTTTAAAAATTCTTCTTTTCTTGAATTTCTGCTATATAACGATTTGGTTAGTTATTCCATGTTTACTTTAAATCCAGTCTTTTAGATAAAAATAGATCAGAAAAATGGACTAAAAATAGATGACTTTTAAGCTCATCAAACTCCCCCAAACTTAAAATTTGCTTGTCCCCAAGCAAAGAAAAGAAAATTTTGTTTGTCCTCAAACAAAGGACATTCACATTCTGGTATGTACTTGATAATTAATTGAAATTGAAATTGCATTCTTTTCTTTGTATTCAGCTTTAGTCTAGATAAGTTTAGTTTATACTCAATCGAATTATACACTAACGAAATTGTTGAATTTGTTTTACAAACAGTACATTTAATTGATTACTGCTGAAATGTAGTTGATTTTCTTTCTCATTTTCTTAATAAGTCAATTAATCCTTAGGGGATGCTCACCGAGTTTTGATCTTTTCCTGATTTTCAATTCCATAGGCTTGTTGTTCATATTGATCTCCACTAATGTAGGTGATTACAACCTTCAAGATCAATCAGGTCTTTTGGGCTTGTAATGTTAGGTTTGGGTAAGGGGTAGGATGTATGAAATTTTTAGGTTAAGATTACCATTACTCCTTTTTCCTTTCTTACTCATCTGTTGTCCCCTTTTCCTCCTTGTAATTTCCTCAATAAACTCCCCCAAATTTCGTGTTTGGGATACTACCTTGATTTTCTTCTATTCAAGAAATTGTATGTTCCATTCTCATTCATATTTCAAGCCCAGGGAAATTTTCTTTCTTGTCACCTTTCAGGAATAGTGCAATGTTTTGTCTTCTTAGGCTTTCTAACACTCTTAACGAACTTTGGGTTAGTAACTCCCATACTAGATGGTATTAGGGTACTAGGTGTTGAAACACCCCTAAGAACTTAATTGTTCAAGAGAGTTAGGCCACAAGACAAAACCTATTCCCTTAAGCCTTCTTTTCTGTTGTATTTCTTTTTCTCTTCATTCCATTTTACGTATTTTCTCCTTGAGTTCCCTCCAAAAATTTACACTCCCACAAACTTTATTTGTTCCTCTGCTTGCAGGTTCTTTAGTAATCACGGGTTCTTTAGAGTTGATTAATAGAATGGGTTGGTGTCTCCATTGGCTTCTTCGAGAATAAGGCTTGTTTTGGCTCAATTTGGAACTAAAGTGTATGCATTAGCATATGAATAGGGATAGCTAGAATGGCTCAAACTTTCCAGAATGGCCTGCATCATTTCTGTTGATTGTATCACACAAGTTCGCCTTGATCATTAATCTAACAAGTTCTAGAATTTGGAGTTCTTTGTTCTTTCCCGAGGATTTTCTTAACTCATATCAGTGGATGAGAATTTAAATGATGTTATTATTTCCAACGAGTTCCTTGACTCCTTTATTCATACAAACTCAAGAAAATTGTTTTGTTCTATTCAATTGTAAAACCTTCCTTATTCTAGACTTATCAATAAAAATTCAAACTAAATCACAATTTATGTTTCAATTAAATTGCCTGTGTCAACTAGCCCTTATTTTTTTCAATTGGTTCATTCATCCTATATTCTAATCCACTAACCTATGCTATGTCATCATTTCATTAAGTCTATTTCTCTTTGTTATTCTTCTAACAATTAAAGCAAAAAGAAATAAACACCTGATTTGACTTCAAGCAACTCGACATCAAGCAATTTACGATTTTATTCATTAGATTGTATAAAGTTGAGAATCAGCGAGTGGGAATGAGGAAGAGATGGATGTGTCAGTTGGAAGGTTTTTTCTTTTTGAGTAGCAAATATGTTTGGAGGGATCTAGATCCAAGGGTTGCCGGGGTTTTGGATTGAACTTTGGGAATTTCATTTATGTGTCACTCTTCTTGACTTAGCACTTTCTTTTTCTCCATTTGTTCTTCAAGAATCAGTTCATTGGTGAGATCAACTTTTTTATTCAGATCATCTTGCCTTTGACCCAATGTGTTCATTGTACGCTCCATTTCAGTCATGACCTCTAAAAATTTGGATAGATTATTGTTAATCAAATCCAAATTTTCCAGCCATATTTTTCTTATAAGCATCATTGTCATCAAGCACTTTGTCTCTATCTAACATCTTCTTCTCAAACTCCTTTAACAATGACATATAAAGAAATTTGAACCCCTTGATCTGCTCCTTTGTCTTGGCTTCTTGTTCTGCATCCCTTTCCTTGATAAGTTTCAGGAGTTGAGAGTCTCGATCATATTGATTATTGTAGAATGATTCATGGCTAAGTTGCAGCTTTTTCAGTAGATCTTTGTCTCTTCCCTCCATTTCTTTTTTGAAATTTTCTTCTTGATGTTGTAGGATCTTTTAAAATTTTGACATTCTTCCTTCTGCTCAATTCCTCTTCCCATTACACTCTCTCTCTTCCAACTGCCTTCATACATTTCCTCTTTTCTATTCGGTTCTTCTTCCCCTTGTTGATCTCTTCTTTTCAATTGACTTCATACATCTTCTTGAATTTCCTATTCAGATATCATTCTCTTCTCTTTCTTCATACTTTTCTGCATAGAAATGAGCATCTCCATTGGCAGCTGTCTTCTTGAGCACACCAACTAGAGCTTTCTCTGGTTTTACAGATTCCTGTTTACGCATTGGTGGAAAGTGGCGTTAGGGTGAGTAAAATCTATAGGACTTGTCTCATCACAGTTTCTAAGTCCTCACTGGCTGCCAAATATTCCCTTCGGTTGTGTTCCTGGGTTTGTTCTCCTTGATCCCCAACCCGAAGAGTGTCCTCTTCTTGTCTTTCATTCTCCTCTTCTTTTCCAGAATCTGCTTCCACCATGATCCCCTTTTTCTTCAAATTCCTTGGCCCTTACTTTGATTAGGAGTTAATAGGTAGAAGCCTTAGGAACCTCTTAACTATATACGCCCATGTTCCGCCACTTTGACCTTCAAACAAAGCCTAGTGATTGTTGTTGGATGAGGATCAAACCTCTTTGTTTCCCTGTAGTATCTTAATATTGAATTTTCAGTCTTGCTCCTACGTTGAGCTTGTACCCTTTAGTGTGCATACGAATGATGGCTTCACATTCCCTTAGCATTGCGCCACATGCTTGGATTGGAACTAACACAGGCAGCGGGAAATAAAACCATACCTTAGCCTCCTGTAAGATCTCCTGTGATGGTCTTAGGTGCTCCTTTGTCTTGATTCCATTGAACCTTACCATCTGTCAATTTTAGACAATCTTCTCACGGGTTAGTTTGCTTAACAACTTCTTAGTTGTTCTGCCTTTGCCTGCCATCCATTTTACCTCGTTAATGGCATTTGCCTCGTATGGAACGAACTCCACGACAAATATAGAGTTGTCCTTTCTTCCTACCAAGTTAGAGTAGAATTCCCGGACCACTGCTGATTATCTGAGCCTCTGGTGCTTGCAGAAATTTTCCCAGCCTCGTTGTTCTATCATTTCCTTGAAAGGGGAAATAGGGTTACTGAATCCTCTCTCTCCAACAAACCCTTTATCAGCATAATACCTCTGTGTTAACATAGCCCTCTTATGACACAAGCGCGTCTTATTCTTCCATCGCCTTGTCCTTCCCCTTGTATACTTGTTCCCTTGCAGTTGGATTTGACTCTCGGGTTGGATGAGGCGCTCCTTGGTTTGAGCATGTTCCTCCATGATTTCGTCAGATTCGGAATGAAAGTCTCGGGATCGCCGTTGGGAGGAATCGGAAGGTTTTAGGAGGAAGTTTGGGTTTAAGGGTTTTGCAAAAATCTAATCGAGCCTGCGAGTGAAGAGTTGAATTCACCATGTCGAGAAGAAGATATGATAGGAAAGTTTCTCAACGTTTTAATTCAGTTATTATGGTGGACTATTTATAATTTCATTTATTAATGCTTGTCAGCGACTTAAATTCAAAATTTGAAGTGTCTGTTGTCATTAAATTTAGGGCAAAATTGGAAACTGCCCAGTTGGCAATTTATCCTCTTTGTTGCGACATATATTATCCGTGGGAGGACAAGTCCTCTTAAGGTTGCGAAATCAGGCATCTCAGGACATTGTCAAGTTGTCGCGACCTCTCTTTTCTTAGAGAGATTAATGCTTATCGCGACCAATTTACATCATGACCTCAATTTCTTTTCTCCCTGAGAACTTTTTGATGTGGCGTCTTCCTTGTTCTTCGCCGGCATTGACTAAGTCACGACATCAACTTTTGTTGTAGACTTGTTTACGCCACAACATAAGTTTTATCACTTAACGTAATCTGCAATTTTTACTCAAATTTAATGAACATTGACTTTTCACTCTTAATCAAATACTTGAATTCTCATCATCAAACAAACCAATTTCACCTGACAATTAAAGATATGATTCAATTCAAATTTCACAGAATTTATATAGGGAAAGGAATGCTCCCCTTTTTTTTTTTTCTGTCGTTCTCTTACAACGAGTTCTTTGAGTTGTGCGACGAGGTTCGTTCCTTCTTATGCGAGCCATTTCTTCATAAGTACTTTCTTGCAACATTCTGGGTAGGATTCAATTAAACAAAATTAACTTTTTGTTACTAACTAATCATTATAACTATGAAAACAAAATCAGGTTAATTCTAAAATCTAAAAGCTGAAATTAAAGTCTACATGTAATTGCCTCCCATCGGCTACTCGATTTTAGTCGCCATTTGGACTTCTTTGTTTTGATTTTCGCTTCCTATCTAAATAACACATTGGAGCTCTTCCGATGTCTTTCCTCCTGCTTAGATAATGCTTGATCTTTGTCATTGACTTTGAATTCTTCTCCAAATGCTCAGATCATAATGTCAACTTTGCTCCAAATGTAGCCAGCACTTGTGTATGGCCCACTGTTTAGTTTTGCTTCCTGGAAACAATCTCAGTCTAGAATTAAATGATGAACTAGTTCCCTGCTTTGAACTCTTTTCGAGATCCTTTGATGTCATTTTCGCTGTCTTATCCTTGTAGATTCTAGCATTATCATAGGCTACATTTCCCGATTCTTCGATTGACGATTTGGAGCAATCTCTCTTCCATGCGATTTTAAAATGAAGTTCAACTTCTTGATGGCCCACATTGTCTTTTGTTCAATTCCAAAGGTAGGCATGGTTTCCCAAAACAATTACGTATGGGGACTTGTTCAATGGGAGTTTTGTATGCGATCTGTAAGCCCAATGCATCGTGATTTGGAAGACAGATCCTTCTGCTTGAGCTCATGATTTTTCAAGTATTCTTTTAATCTCACTGTTGGAAATTTACGCTTGTCCATTGGTTTAGGGATGATAAGCTAGACTCATTACATATTAGCGATCCCATACACATTCATGAGTTTTGCAAATATTTTGTTGCAAAATGGCTTCCCCCATCACTAATGATAGTGCAGGTGTTCCAAATCTTACTTCGAAATAATCTTTGAAAACTCCTGGCTTGTATTAGCATCATTCCTTGGACAAGCCCTTGCTTCCACCCATTTGGAAGCATAATCAGCTGCTAAGCGGTAGTATGCAAGGGTTCCAAATGATGGTGAGATAGTCCCCATAAAATCTATTCCCCCTTCATCAAAGATTTGCACCACCGTGCCATACCTCTTGGGAGCATTTCATTTACTCTTCTTGATATTTCAATCTTTTGCTCTATCACACAATTTAACCCACTCGGCTTCATCTCTACGAAGATAGTGGGCCAATAAAGCCAGTTGGAGTATCTTATGAGAAATTTTGTTCTTTCTCCTAAAAAATGACTATATAGTGATGGCATTCATTCAAATTTTCCTTATTCATTTAAACTTTTTATCTTTATTATCCTTGACACCTCTTTTAAATAATAGTGGATCATCCCAAATATAATACTCTTATCGGATCTGAGTTTCCTCTTACATTTGGTAGCTGAATTAAAAGAACTACCTAAGCTAAATAGTTCACAATATCGGCCTTCATAGGATTGGAAGAAACTTTCATGATTCTTAACAATATGGGAGTTCTACATCCAATATTACTTTCTCTTCTTGTGAGTGCTTCTTTCCTACTATTGACAAATGATCGACTATCATTGTCACCTTTTATCCTTGATCTCCAAATCCAAACTCTTGCAATAACAGCACCCACCTTATCAATCTTGTAAGCCTTCTTTGACATGGTACTTTGATTCTTTACATGATCGGTATGAATAACATGGGATCCCAAAATGTATTGCCTGAATTTTTCACAAGCAAATACTATGGCTAGCATTTCTTTTTCAGTTGTTGAGCAATTTTCTTGAGCTTCATTGAAGGTTCTTCTAGCATAGTATATGGTCCTTAATATTTTCTTCTTTCTTTGCCTAAGACGGCTCCGTTACCAAAATCAGCATCACACATTATTTCAAATCCACGATCCTTACGATGCGGCCGTATAAGTGCCAGAACCAATTTGATCATGATTTCTTCAGCGTATGCGAGTCATCAAAAATTAAACCTTGTATCCTTCTCGATGTCTGCATAATTAGTCGGCTATTTTGAAGTCTTTGATGAATCTCCTGCCGAAATCCAGCATGCCCCCGAATCTTCTTACTCCTTTTCTTGTGGTAGGTGGTGCCGCGAGTTTTGATAATGGATCTGCTGATTGGTCTACTTCAGTCGGTAGCGAAATTTTATGCCCAGAACAATACACTGCTGTTATCATAAAATGGCATTTTCCCAATTAAGTGCTAAATCTGTTTGTCTTGTAGCATCTTTGAAAACCTTTGTTCCGGGTTCTTGAACCTTTGATCAGCGGATCCATACACGTGAAGTCATCATAAAATTTCCATAACCTCTTCAACCGAGGTCTGAAAATATTGACATCTTACCTTTGGAGATATAGCGGGGAGCATTACGGCGAATGGCATCCTTAAGGCAAAAAAGAAAGGTACCATAGGGGCATGTGAATGTGGTCTTCTCTTGAGTCTCGGGTGCAATAACCCAATCTTATTGTATCACGAATACCCATCAGAAACAAAAATGAGGTGTCTGCTGTCTGTCCAACATTTTGATCAATGAAGGCAGAAATGATCTTTTACGGTGGGCTACGTATTCCGAACTCATGTCGATGCATACCCTCCGTCACATCCTTTGTTCTTGTTGGAATCAATTCATTTTTCTCATTGCGGATCCACGATAAACCACCCTTCTTTGGAACCACTTAATTTGGGCTCGCAAGGACTGTGCGAAATTGCATAGATAAAACCGACGTTCGACAATTTGATACCTCCTTCGACCACTTCAGCCATCAACAGTTCGGTCTCCTTTGATGTTCTCGATGGCTGAAGTTTCTTCTGGCAGAATTTGTGCATATGGAATTGATGGTGATACCCTTCAATTCTTCAATGGACCAAGCTATAGACTCTTTATGCTTCTTTAGATTTGCAGCAACGCCTCATTCCTCATCATCACTAAGTCTAAGCGGGAGATAATCAACGGTCTTCTCTTTGGTGATTCCTAAGTAAGCATACTTGAATGACTTGGCAGTTCTTTCAGCACTAGGCCCTCTTCCTTTGGTTTCTTGATGAATTCCCTTTTTCGATGTTCCTTTGTCATTCTTGTTTCAGCCGGGCTCAACCACCGGTTCTATAGAATGGCCCATTGTATGGACAATCGAGTAGTCGTCTTCAATATCTTGAGATTCATCCTCTTTTTCATTGATAAAATTTGAGCATTACAATCATTGTGGCTTGTCGAGGTTGTAGGTATAGACATCATCAGTGCATTCACCGATTTTCTCTGTACATATCTATGATACGTGCTTTGATCAAGTTGGCGGCAACTTCCTCTCCGACCCTCGAGAGTGAGAACTTCTTTTGCATGTCGTCGGGGCGGCTCCGGTGGCTAGAATGGTCTCCCCCGATAGCGGGGTACTTGTGAATCTTCTTCCATGTCTAGAATGGTGAAGTCTCTTTGGAAGACAAATTTCCTGGCGGTGACGGCACATGTGCCATCCTCCTTCGGGTTTTACCATCGATCACATGCGCCAGTTTAGAAATCAATAGTAATTGGAATAACCTCCCCGAACTTAATTGTAGCGGCGAAGAGGCATCAAGTTTTATACCTCTGAGTCACGAAGGCTTCACAGGTCAACCCTCAATGAAGTGCAAGGAATGGTAAAACTCCTGAATCCTTCATCTTTTTGGCAATTCTTTCTTTTTATCACTGACACTACAAGTAAGCAGTTAGATTCCTGATCCCTTAACCCTGTATCTTTTCTTTTCTTGCTCGGCATAGCCATGAGAAATTTTGCATATAGTAGCATGTCTGATTGCCATACGTAAGGGAATCTTGATCTCTAGCTTGAAGGTTTTCAAACACTGCAAGCTGCTCCTCCTATCCCTTGATTTGCGGAGTCTCTGTGGAAATGGGGCTAGTCTAGAACCTTTGATATCCTTCACGTCATCATGCTTTCTTTTTCTCGATTAGCTTCTTCCTTTATAGGCTTTCTTCTTCTTTCTTCCTTGTCATTTTTTTCTTTCATCTTTATAACTCCTTCCACTCCTAGGCGCGCGACCATGCGATCTTTGGATTCTTCTTTGTGTCACTTGGGGAAGGTATCTTTCCTCACAGCTTTGCGGGAGTTAGGGCCCGGTACTTACACTTGTGTCTCGAGATTCTTGAGGATGCATTGGTGGTGTTGAAAAATTTGAGAATTGGTAGCGATTGCTTCCAATTATGGCTTTGTTCATGGATTGGCGGCTTCTTATTATCCCCATTGAAATGCGGCATACATTCTTCAAGATTTAGGCCCTCTGCGACACATTATTCATTTAAATGTTCATTTCCTTGTCTTCTTCTTGGAGACCTTGAGTGGTTGTTGATAACCACATTGAGGTTAAATCCATGCCTTAAGGCCTTGTGAAGCCTCCACCATATGAGAAGTTCTCTATGGTTCCTCGATCTTGGGTGATAATGTCTTGTGAGTTAGTATTGGGTTTGAAAATGGTAATTTCTTGACTCCCCGGATACTTAACCTCGCCATCTTCCGCTGATAACTCTCTTTCATTGCTCCTATCTCATGGGCGGTGTGTCTTCCTTTCTTGCTTGTCGGCGTGCATAATGGCATCGACTTGGCCTCCATGGCTGTCATCTTGCTTTCGGCTCCATAATCCCTTTCTCTATTATTTCCTCTTGAAAACTTAGAAGGAGTTTCCTATTGCATTTAGCGGAGTCTTTGTCGACTCTCTTGCTTCTTGACACTTTTCGTTTGAATGCTCACAACATGAAGCATCAATGATCGCCTGATATATCATTCAAGGCATGATATACAATGTCCTCACAGTCTTGAAGTCTATCCCATGCATTGGACATCTTCTCGTATGGTTTGAACCTTTCCCGGGCTACATACGGGCTTTCATCTTCCCCACATTGAAAATGATGATTTCCCTCCCTTCTTGCACGAGGTGGTGGGGAAAAGAATCTACAAGTAGGCCTCTACTAACTCCTCCCAAGTATCATGAGCCATATGGTAAAGATTCATACCATACTTATTCTTTGTATCTCTCGAAGAATGGGAATAGATCACCGGTTTGATGACTTAAGTCTCACCCCATTCAACCTAACATCGTAGCCATCTGAGAAATCTTCCCGGTGCTCGTTTGGGTCCTCGAGTGGGATGACCCGATGGCCGATCTTTGATGGACCATTGTAATTGTGATCTTTAGTTTTAAGTTCAAATTGTTTTCATCAATAATTTGCATTTTGATTGCGATGCTCATCTTGAATAATAGGCTTCGGGAAGTATCCATAGTATCGATGATTGAGCCTTCTGGCCTTCTCTATGTGCTTCATTACGATCCTGTCTTTCGTCTGCCATGATTTGAGTTTTTACCTTCTTTATCTTTCTCGAAGCTTACAGTGTTCTCTACAATTCCGTGTCTGGCCCCGGAATCAGATCGTTACATTTCCTATGCGTAAAAATTTGTCCCTTGAAATCAAAACAGCATTAATAGGATTAGTGCGATCGACAAATATTTTCAATATGGTTTGTTAAAAGATTAGTGGCCCGATGTATGATCCTTGCCAAAAAAATTGTTTTGTTTTTTTCTCAAATGTCAAATTAGCATTTCCTTATTTAAATACGAATATTGATTTACTAAATTCTTTGATCTGACAGCGAGCCATAAAACTTGATACTTAGGACCAAAGATGTATACAAATTTATGACATCATCACCCTAAGGACTATTATCTAATCCCATTGTGGCATCATAAAACTTGTTAACCC